>APFE031077921.1:0-12306 GCA_000404065.3 Pinus taeda | reverse complement strand
TAATGTAAAGGAGGTTTCCCTCTCAAAGAGGCTAATTTTGAAGTCATGTATATATCTTTTCTTCTGTTTTGTGAGCTCATTGCATAACATTTGGTATGAGACCTTTGGATTCTAGGCTTTCGATGTCTCAAACAAGTCATCGTGGCAATTTCACTATAAATTTGTTTCTACAAAGTTTCATATCCTGAAATTAAAACCCATTTGAACCAAAATCTTGATGAACCTTAGGTACATATTTCAGATTTTGTCTCCGTATATTTTTGGAGATATAATCCAAGGTAGTTAGGGTTTTTGAATTCTCTCGAATTATATCTCAAATAGGTGACCTCGAGAAATCATCATAACTTTCTCTGTGAGAATCATATTTAAATTTTGTAAAAGGGTATAGAAAGATGACAGACTGTAGTATTTTATGTATTGTTTTCAGGTGTGAAGGTTGAAATAGTGACTTCTGGAACTTCGTACAAGTTCACTCTACCGAACTAATCTATAATCTCGTGATCACTGAAGATTTGGATTAATGCTTTCTTGGAGAATCTAATGTTGATCAGACTTGTGGGGTTGGAAAGAGGACTAAGAGGGATATCGCGGGATGAAATTTTAGACCTCGTAGATCCGAAATTACACAAATACAACATTAAACGATAGAACATTAAACGATTGACAGAAAACAAGCCAAGACAAGAGACACAAGATGTGGCGGCTAGCTAGGGACAAACCTCACAATATGTGGGGAAACCCTTTGATCAAATCTTCTTTTATCTTCAATAATTTAGCAGAGAGAAATAGTACAATAAATCTAATTTATATAAATAGTAGGAAACCCTAGACGAGCACCATCAACATTAGCGGCTTCATCATCAAACTAGGGCAGATGATATCTCACAAACCGACTGTCGGATCGGCATGATTCCACCACCAAAAGTTGCGGCTTCTAGAGGAGGTTCAGATGAACCTACAGCATAGTTCATATTAAAAGATATTCTAGTCCACGCAGGTCTATCTTTACTTCTGCATTTGTAGCTTTAGTTTCGGCAGCTTCCGGCTTCAAACTAGGGTAGACGATATCTTGCAAACCGTCCATCGGATTGACTTGATTCCACCACCAAAAGTTGCGGCTTTTAGAGGAGGTTTAGATGAACCTACAACATAGTTCAGATGAGGAGATATTCTAGTCCACGCAGGTCAATATTTACTTCTACAGTTGCAGCTTCAGTTTCGACTGCTTCAAGTTTCACATGTGTGAGAGAGAGACCCTTTTCTGCGCAGTAGAGAAGACACTCTTTTCTACGCAGTAGAGAGAGAGAGATGTGATGAGATGAGTGAGCCCAAATGAGGAAAAGTCATCTTGTATTTATACACAGTGTTGGTGTTTGAATAGATGTGACTATTGGGATTTTGAGCCTACACGAGTTGTGGGTCGGCTTGATAATAATTCCATAATCAAAATAAATTCATATCTCCATGAATACTTATCAGAATTAAATGATATTTATATCAATCCTACACCTCTTCATGAGAGGAATCTAATAAAAATATTATCAGCCATGAATAAGATGACTCACATGAAGTTTTGCCCTACTTTCCAATTTTAACACTCCCTCTCAACTAGGGAGGCCTTCGTCTGCAATCTGTCTATTGGTCGTTACTATTCATCCACCAAATGCACTATCCTATACAGCCTCACACTTTCCCTGCTCTGCTCTATTCTACCTATTCTACTTTGTCTTGTTCTAACTTGTACTGATCTGTATGGCTCTGCTATATTATGCGCTACTCTACTTTGTTCTGTTCTGCTTTGCTTTTGTCCAAATTATGAAGAAGAAGAAATGATCGAGGATGTATCATACTAACTCAAAGTCAGCCTTAAAGTATGTACCACTGGTCCCAGACCAGTCTCAACCAATCTGAATTCATTGTCATAGTGAGTACAACTCGACTGGTCCCAAACCAGTATCATCCTCCACTGACTCAAAGTCAATCTCAGAGTGCGTACCACTAGTCCCAGATCAATCTCAACCGACCCGAAGTCAGCTTCATAGTAAGTACCACTCCTACCACTGGTCCCAGACCAGTATCGCAGTCTCAGAGAGTCTACCACTAGTCTCAGACTAGTCTCAACCGACCCAAAGTCAGCGTCATAGTATGTACCACTCTCACTGGTCCCAGGCCAGTACTGCACTGACACGAAGTCAGTCTCAGAGTATGTACCACTGGTCCCAAACCAGTCTCAACCGACCCGAAGTAAGTGTCATAGTATGGTACAACTCCTACAACTCGTCCTACACCAGTATCATTGATCCCAAATCAATGAAGGTCATCCTAGCATAGGCAGTACGGTAGATACAACAATGCATCCATCGGTACTACTATGGTCCCTAACTTCATTTCCCTACTCATTGATCATATGAGAGGTACTTACCATCAGTCCCAAACCGCATGGGTAGGATGCCTCGACGGGAGAACTAATCAATCCTGTCCTCATAGGAGAACACATCAATCCTGCTACAATTGCCATGGAGAACACATCAATCTAGGTTTCCATGGAGAACACATCAATCCAGGCCTCACAGGAGAACACATCAATCCTGCTACAATCACCATGGAGGACACATCAATCCAAGCCTCATAGGAGAATTAATCATCTTGCTACAGAGGAGAGTGAATCATCCTATTCCACAAGAGAGTGAATCATCTTGTCCCACAAGAGAGTGAATCATCTTGTTTCACAAGAGAGCGAATCATCTTGTTCCAGTGCACACCACCAGGGGAGGGTGACTCACCCTGTTGTCGTATGTTGCTCCAGTAAGAACCACAAGCCCTCAGAGCTCCTAGAGCTCAATGTATGCAACATACAGGACCCTTGTACAAGGGTTTCTTGATGACTCCAATTCATTTGGGAAAATCACAGATTAGATCTTTCCTCAGGGATTTGACAAGGTGTATCAGTGTGTACATCATCTTAATGTGATGGAGCCTCCTTGCTCATTGACTTACCATATCCTAGATGATGTTTATATACTAATGCAATCGACGAATATGAGATTCCTCAATAATCAAATCCCACCTCTCGTTGTTACAGAGAATCATAGTGGTATGTGTTCAAACAACTCACTCAAAATTTTCCCCAACTAGGCAGCTCCATACAAGATCATACTCGTAGATATGTATCCGGTCTTGGTGGTGCTTATGGCAACGGACTTCTACTTCCTTCTCATCCATTATATTGAAGCAGAATCCAAAGACAAACAACACTAAAAAGTGCTCCAGTGATCCTCCACACTACCTACCCAATCAGCATTCAAATAATCATGTAGTTTCATATTTCTAGCAGTGTATCTCAATCCATTAGTAATTGTGCCATGAAGATATCTTAGAAGATTCCTTGCATCAATTCAGTGAGGCTTAACCAAATATGAGCTCACAATGCTAACTACAAAACATATGTTCAGACGGACGTTCACTAAGAACATTAATGTGAATGAGTTTATGAAACTCAAAGGCATTTCCCAAATCTGGTTCGACATCACTACCATATAACTCCTAAAAGTTAAGATCCCCGAGGTAGTCATAGGCTTGCAATCCATCATACCAAATATTTCCAATATCATTACCACATATTTTCCTTGAGATAGGAAAATTTCCCTTGGCTTCTACCGTACTTCAAGTCCTTGGTCCTTCATTTCAAATTCAGAAGCCAACTCCCTCTTACATTTGTGAATGAGAGGGTCTGCACCTATTAGAAAGAGGTCATCCACATACAACACCAGTATGAGAGGCTTGTCATCTTCAACCTTAAAGTAAAGGTTATGATCGGCTTCAGTCCTAGTGAATCCCAGCTTCATCAAGTAGCTATCAATCCTCTCATACGATGCTCGAGGTGCTTGCTTCAGCCCATAGAGAGCCTTCTTCAACTTGCATACATGATATTTTTGATCATAAATCTCAAATCCTTTAGGTTGCTCCACATAGACCTCTTCTTTGATCGAACCATGCAAGAACGAGGTCTTGACTTCCATATGCCATATACTTTGTCAGCAAAAACCTGTCCAAGGCAGAAATGAACTATATTGTAACCGAGAAAGAGTTCTTGGCCGTGGTCCATTCCCTTAACAAGTTCGAACACTACATCACTCGCTATCAAACATTTATGCATACTGATCATGTTGCAATTAGATATTTAATGAATAAGCTTGATGTAAATGCACGTATCATTAGATGGTTACTTTTGTTGCAGCAGTTTGATTTGACTATCGTTGACAAACTGGGTAAACAAAATGTTGTTGCTGACTTCTTGTCTAGATTGGATTTGCCTGTAGGTGAAGAAGGAATATTGGATGACCAAATGCCAGATGAACATCTGTTTGCTATCTCAGTACTCTCTCCATGGTTTGTTGATATAGCAAACTACTTGGTCTCAACACAGTTCCCTCCGCATCTATCCTCAAAGGAAAAGAGAAGAATCGTGAGGAAGAGTGCCCCATTCACTTGGATTGGGGGAAACCTATTCAAACTTGGCCCCGATCAGATATTGAGGTGTTGTGCTAGGGAGGAGGAAGTCTTTGACATTCTCCTAACCTGTCACGATGGACCCTGTGGATGCCACTTTGCAGCAAAGAGGACTGCCTTCAAAATTCTACAGGCAGACTACTATTGGCCCACTCTTCATCAAGATGCCAGAAGATACATCAGCCAGTGTGACCGATGCTAGAGGATGGGGAAACCAACTCCAAGGGATGAAATGCCTCTCCAGCCTCAAGTGACCCTCGAGCCATCTGAGAAGTGGGGCATGGATTTTGTGGGTCCTATTAACCCTCCTTCAAGGGAAAGGTCTTACATCATTGTGTGCACTGACTACCTGACAAAGTGGGCAGAAACAAAGGCACTCAAAGCAGCAACAGAAGAAAAGTGGTTGAGTTTTTAAGAGAGAACATCTTCTACAAATTTGGCTACCCAAGAGAGTTAGTCACCAATCAAGGAAGCCAGTTCACCTCCAACTTAATTGAAGACTTGCTCGCTCATCACAAGATCAAGCATAGGACTTCCATCCCATATCATCCTCAAGCAAATGGGCAAGTGGAAGTCACTAATAGAGCATTAGAAGGGATTTTGACTAAGGTGGTGAGCAGCAGCAGAAAGGATTGGGTAGATCACCTCGTTGAGGCCACTTGGGCCTACAACACCACTTGGAAGACCACAACTAGATTCACACCTTATGAGGTGGTCTACGGGAAGAGAGCTCTGCTGTCAATAGAGTTGAAGTACAACACCTTGAGGATGGAAGCTCAGCTGGACCTAGATCTTAGCCATGCTCAACATGAAACATTATTGTAGATGAATGGGTTAGATGAACACCGAATGTAGGCCCTCCTCCACTCAGAAGTGGTTCAACTTCAAAGGAAGATATGGCATGACTGACACCTTAATGAAAAGCAATTCCAGCCAAGAGATTTGGCGCTGCTGTATGACTCCAGACACATGGATTTCAAAGGAAGCTGAGGGCAAGATGGCTAGGACCATATACAGTGGAGAAGTGCAATGAAAATGGTTCAGTCCTTATCAGGACCATTGTGAAGAAGCCATCCTCATGCTCATCAATGGGCATCGATTGAAGATCTACAGGAAACCCCTTTCGAGGCAGAAGTTCATTGAAACTGTGGAAAAATCAGTGTTGGTAATAGAGAAGGGTTCTGCCTCTGTTCCGGCCACACCTTGATCATCATCAAAAAACAAAAAAAAAAGTAATAAAAATATCCCTGAACAAAAACCTCTCTGAGGTGCCGAGGGTAGGTAGTAAGGGTGAAAACCTCATGGAGGCGCCCCTGCTGTCTCTCAGAAAATAAAGAATTTGAATAAAAAGAGCCTTGGGTGAAAACCTCATGGAGGCACCCCTACTCTCTCTCTCTCTCTCAAAAAAAAAAAAAAAGAGAAAAGAAAAAGAAATAAAAAAGGGAATAGAAGCAAGTCTAATCTCTGAAGAATTATTGCAGGCTATAGGAATATAGTGCAAAAAGGAGGCTTCCCAAAACAAGGACAGGGGTCCGTACCAAGTTACCAGGCATCCTCACATACATTCCCTCCATGGACACTCATTTTTCAGGATTTGGACACAATCTAGTCGAGGTTCAACCTTCTACAGGAAGTTTCAGGACTTTCAACAAGAAGTTCTACATTTCTACAGGAAACATCCTGTAGAGCCTTGGGCAGGCTAGAATCGATTCTGGAGAGGGATTTGAAGCTTGAAATCTGTTGATGGAGCATGCAACCACTCTTTTCTTCCACCCTCCACTTGTTTCATCTCCTTCCACCACCATTGCAACAATCTGGTTAGGTATTCCTGCACAGTCATACAAGAGTTCTGTTTCCTCAGATTAATTTTTTTTTCCAAGTGACAAATCAAGCATACAGAGGCTCACACACTTTACCTATCAAGGCTCCATCAGGACCCTTCATCTGTGAACGCAATCCAAATCATTTCATCATGCATCCCAGGAGGAGAAGCAGCTACAAGATGTCCTACAGGAATCCTGTAGCAGCTGATCCGACAGGAGCACATACTATGGAGACACCTGCAGCTCAAATCAAACGAAGCTGGCGCATGTAGCATTTAACACCAGAGGGTCGGGTCCCAAAGTCTTGTATCCAGCATCAGCCAATGAAAAAGTATCTCCAGCGCCCGTGCACCAAGCAGCAGCAAGAAAATCCAACATTCCACATACCGAAGCCTGCAAAACACGTCCACGGCCACACAGGTAAGTGTCTAACCTTATTTGTCGAATTGCATGAACTATACTCTAAAATTTGCATGACTATGAAATGTGTGGATTGAACAAGTTGGGTGGCCAGTCAAGTGGCCACCCACAGCCAGTTAGTTATCCTCGTGGGATCTGAAAGAGCCCGGTTATTCCAAAGAGATGGGCAGTTGACATGTGGCAAGTGTCCAGTGAGGGAGAATCGACAGTGTCACAAAAATGCCGATGGTTAATGGTAGAAGAAAGGATTTGGCGGTTAGAGACACGCCGAAGAATGATGGCTATGACTTTAGCTAATGCATCGGCTTAGACAGCTCACCCCCGCGCCATGAATTACGCAGTAATTCAAATTGCTTGGCTGAATAACTCATGGTGAATCGCTGTCATTTGCACTTGCAACCGTTTTTGCAGCAGAGTATATGTCCTCCTCCTCTGCACTTTGTTAGCCTGAGCTTCTCGACCCGTTCCAACATCCTCATGCGTCTCAGACTTGTCCAGAAGCATCGTGAAATCCTCCAGAAGTCGGAAAATCTTTCTACAGGAAGGAGCGCTATAGGAAACCCGGCATAACAAGGAAACCTGGACTGTCTACGTCGAGGTTGGAAATTCTCAGAGAGGTAGGCCCGCAAACACCATTCCCATGCACAATATTTCAAAAGGTGGTGAATTCGATGTGCTCGGGTAGGAAAAATTAAAAGAAAGTGTGTCTGTGAATCCAAAATAGCAGTTTACTTGTGGTTGCATGAAATTTTCTTCGTTGGTTTGTGTCCAAGATTTTCTCCATGGGTCCTGAAGAAAATTCCTCCTGTAGAGAAGTTGAAACACTGTCAAGGCTAACTGGTGGGAGAAAAAAAATGTGAATTTTACATGATTATGTGTATGATGGAAATTTAGCTCTGCACTCTGTTTAGGGAAAGCATAGTTGTCCTTCTGTACATGGGCAATCGAGTTTTAGAACTGGGGAATTGATACGAAGTGGCATGAGGGACACTGTTTTCAACGTTCTGAGGAGGAAACACGCATAGAATTCCCTTTATGCTCAAAGCACAAGCCAAAACAGAGCATTTTTCACCATGCGAGGAGGGTTTATCAGAAAGGAACCCTCAGATTCCAAGAAACTACGAGAAACTCCTGAGGTGGTAGACCTATTTTCCCGTGCAAACTAGATGACCTTCTGTGAAAAAATTCAAGGTCACGATGATGAAATAACAGAAGAATTCCTAAGGTCCCTGAAGCCTAAATCAAAGACATTAGCCACCGTAAACTTCAGAGGGTTGACCCTAAAGCTCACCTCACAACTCATTAGCAGAGTCACTGATCTACCAATGGGGGTACCCTAGGATAAAGAGGAGAGGAAATTGGGTGAAAAGGCTAAAAATGAATTCTTCTTACCATAGGAACAATTTTCATACGATAAGAAAGGGGTCTGGAGAACCAGCCTACAGCCATTTTGGAGCGAAGTCAACCTTCAAATTATGAAATATATTACCTGTGAAGGGCGGTTCAATATTGTATATGGTTATCACTTCTGTTTTCTAACTGAACTCAGGCACAAAATGGATTTACCCACACAACAAAAGCTGAGCATCCCCTACTTCCTCCTGCAATCCTTGATTGAGTGTGCCACAAAGCTAAGGGAAGGGAAACCAGACCAGCTGGCCCATCATGGGCTTATCAAGCTCCTGGTAGAAGATGCACTCCATACCTATACTATCCCTCTCTCCTAGGAGATTTTTTGCAATATGTCTAAGGATGATGATATCCGAATTTTGGTCGAGGAACTCACTTCCTCCAGTAGCAAGGAGAAGGAGCACATGGAGGCAGAAAAGAAAGCCAAGGGTCAGGAAACCCCAGGAAGACCACCAAAGCAAGGACAAAAATACAAACAATAGAAAGGCCAAGCTGCTGAGGCCAAAATGGTGGGTGGAAAAATGACACAAGCACCTAGCGAGAAGAGATTGCAAAGTAGGGCAGAAAGGACTGAAAAATTCCCAGCAAGTGAAGGCACACCTAAGGCAACCACAACCAAGCTAAAGGAGAAGGCACCCCTAGCCAAGCAGGCCAAAATAGTGCCAACTGGTTCTACAGGAAGCCAGAAGGCCATTTCTACAAGAAATCCAAAAAATGTTTCTACAGGAAGCCAAAAAACAGTCAGCACAGGACTTTCTACAGGAAGCCTAGAAAAAGGGCAAGCGAAGGAAGAATCTCCTGAGATTCTAGCTAGGGAGGCAGCAGCTGTGCTGGCTGCCCTTAGCACATCTCGAAAGTAGAAAGAAAAGTGGAAGAGGGAGCCTTCCATGTATTTTAAGGTGAGAAGAAGCACGAGGATTAAAACTGGTAGACCAAAGGAGAAATAGTCCAAAGGACCAATTACAGTTGAAGACACCCTATCCAAACAAAAGACATCCATCACATATGAGCGGGGAAGCTTGAAGACATCCACATGGAAAGAAAGGATGGAAAAATTGAACTCAGAGGACTCTCTACAAGATGCCAAGGCTGCTCTACAGGAAACATTGGCTAGGATGAAGGAGACCGAAAATATGGAGGAAAAAGCAGCCAAGTCATCATTGGAGGAAGAGAAGGATGATACCACTATGGAACTGAGCCCCCAGCCTAGCCTGGCTCTTATTATAACTTATTACAGGCCGGGAAAATCATTCCTCAAAAATTCATTGTGTCACTTTTCCTAGCACTAGAGGAAGAAAGAGTAAGGACCCACACTTGGATGAAGATCGCTAAATCCAAGGGGGTGGTAGATATAGGTACTATGGAGGAAAATCTCAAGGAGGCCCAAAGAGAATTGGCAAGGGTACGGCATGTGGAGAGCTACCAGCAGGCCAATCTACGAGAAGAGAATGAGCTGCTTAGACAACAACTACAGTCACAAGGACAGAGGAAAGAAGACAAGCCTCACCTCTTGGGAGAATAGAAGCGACAGGAGGAGGCCACAATAGCCAAAGATACCACAGAAGGGCCTCAAAGAAAGGAAGGAATGTAAGCTAAACTTGAGACACTAAACCGGCAACTACATGAAAGAGAATTGCAAGCAGGCCTAGAAATACAGTCTCTAAAGCAGCAGATATAAGAGAAGGATGCCCAACTGGCCTGCATGACCAGTTGGGCAATGGAAGCTCTGCAATGTAGGCAGCTGGCCAAATCCTACACGCTATACCTCAAGGATAAATGGATGCAATTTTAGATCAAAACTTCGGCACAGAGGGGTATCACCCAAATCCAAAACCCCCAACAATTCATGGCTTTATGTAACAGCAGTTCGTCAAAAGACAAGGCCAAGCTATCAGAGTTCTACCTTCATAATTTGTCCCTTCCCAACATGACCTCGTGGGACCCCAACACAGCAGTAGGGGACATGCAGCTTATGGCCATGACCTCATGGCTAAACCATGAAGAAAAGAGAGCAGTAGAGGTCAGAAATGTCATGTACCGGGAACTACAAGAACCACTATTGATTAGAGCAGAGCCAGGGGACCCCTCAGCATTGATATCCACCCACCAGAACCTAGCAAACAACTCTCAGGCCCTGCTAGAGTACATGGATCATCAAGCTTAGGCCATAGCACATTTTGAGGACATGGAGCTACTATTGGGGGACAACTGTGTTCATGCTTGCACCCGTAAGTGGAACACGTTGTCCCACAGCCTCAAAATCAGGGAATACCACACCCCAAGTATAATGAGGGAGGCCTTGGCATGAGTGCTTCTCTACAAAAAGTCTATGTAGAATCTTCAGGCCAGCTGGATAGGCCTCAAGTTAAGTCCACCTTTGCTTTTGGGGTTGCTAGAAGGAGGCACAGAAGAAGAGGACCATAAGCAGTGGCAAGAGGTGGAAAGGAAGGTCGGATTCCATGATAGCGAAGAAGATATTACTTCAGAAGCCTAGGATGTGAGGGAGGCGATCAAAGCAATTAAGGACAAGGAGCTGGACTACTTGCTCAGAGGATGAGAAACCCATTTAGCAGGGGGGTGATGATGAGCCCCGAATTGGGTAACTTATTGGGCTCATTTTTCCTAATTGTCCTTGTTCAATCCTCCATTTTTCATAGATTATACATTTTTTTAGTATGTTTATGTCGTTTGAACGAATAAGGGTGGTCACTCTAGCTAGGAGGCTAATACGTGGTTATTTCAGGTTTTTTGGATAAATGTTGGAGCAAAACCAAGCAATCATGGGCTATGTGAAAGCCAAGCTTGAGGTGAGGATTCGTAGGGGGTTGTCTTTGACATTAAATGGCCCTTCCTCGGGATATCCAGCCTTAACTCCGAGCTCACAGGCCACCAAAACGGATCCTAAAGGCATCCAAGCAGATTTTGGGAAAGGGACTGTCTACTATCAGTTGGGACAGCTGAGTCCCTTGAATTTAGGAGGCCTGCTAGGCCCCTCGTGATGTATAAATAAGAAGGCCTCATAATTCTTAGTTTACTTTTGAAACCATTGCATTTTTTGCACTATAGTGCTGTCACTTTCAGCTCATTTGCTTTTAGCCATTGTGGCATAACTTTCGGTTGATGACTATTTTTTGATAATGACAAGCAATCCTCTTTTGTATCAGCTCTGAGTTATTTATAGGAGTCGTAGCTCTTAGGGTTGGGCCCAACCTCAGAGCCAAGGCCTCCTTTAATGTATTGTTATTTTTCCTTTATGCATCGTTGTTTCTCCTTTATGCATTTGCAAAATTATTTTTGATTAGGCACATTAAATTGTGATGATAAACTAGGTCACTGTTGATGGTTAGAAAAGCTTTTGATGTTTAGATTAGTTCGGTAGGATATCAACAAGGAAAAAAGCTCCAGAAAAAGGCCAATGAGCATCTTTGGTTTCGCCTCTCCCTCATAGTATCAGGGGCTGGGATCAAAGTAACCTTGTTGTCCCAAACAAAAACACTATTTTTTCTTTTCCATGCAATCACTAGTGTACGGTTTTCATTTTCAGAAGTTGGTTACATGTTCGGATCTTTGAAATGTTTCGTTGCATATTTAATATATATGGTTCCCTTGCAAATAAAGCATCTGTTCATTCACTTTACTATTAGCTAGATTAGATTAGGTTGGTATAACTAGGACTGTGATTACATGCAAGTCTTTGTTGGTTCAGTTGGAAATACACCGTGCAGAGCACCTCTACCACTTCTCCATCCACCCAAACTTCATCAGAACCTTCTGTTCCATCTCCTAACTAGGTTTCTCACCCCATGTTTGTCATCTTGCCCACATAACCCTACCTCTTCGTGCAACCATTGTTTCAGCCTTCTTTGAGCAAATTTAGCCATCTACACCTTTCCCCAACTCCATCCACTAGTCCATGGACCACTTCAGACCCCTATCTACCTCCATACCCATTCCTTCATCTTTACTCACTCATCCATCCTCCAAAATCCCATTTCTAAACTTCCTGTAGAAATTCCTAAACATCGTGTAGAACCCGTGCAGACTTCCTGTAGAAGCTCACATATGATGTTTCTTGATAGCCACAACTTTGTGAAACTCTCTCAAAGGGTGTTAGTGACACCTTAGGCCCTCTTTGAACCTTCCC
>APFE031077918.1:0-10112 GCA_000404065.3 Pinus taeda | reverse complement strand
GTTTGGGCTACGTCCACCCCAAACAGCCAGTCCTTCCTTTCTATTATCCAGAAAAATGAAGAGACACAACCTACAACAAATCCGCTGTAATATCCTCTATCTTCTCTCACAATCTCACCTCTCTGTTTCTCGCTCACACCGAATACACATCTATCTCACAGCTTCAAATACAATACCCTCATACCAAGAGAGGGGTTGCCTTCTAGGGAAAATACCCTAAACTAAACATAAGTTCTATCGTCTGATCATCCGCTTAATGAACGGCCCAGATTGACTAGAAATTACTATACTTTTACAAGGCAATTTTACGTTGTTTTTAGCTTCGGGGGCGCTGCCCCCGAAACCCCCCGCCAGGGGGGGCTACCAAAGGTCGCAGCCGCCCCCCCTGGACCCCCCGTACAACGAATATTTTACGGGTGACGTTGCCGCCCCCATTTTGAATTGGGGTCCAATGTGGTGGTACTTTTGAATATAAAAGATAATTAGGCTCCACACCCAACACTTTTTCCATCTACCCGATTAAGAAGCATAGACTTATAACTATAATATTGTGTCCAATTTTCTATGTGGATGAACTTACAATTACTTATAATTGGTTGATCTTTGTGGTAATAATATTTGAATTTTTCCTGTAACATGAAATAGTACAACTTCAATTAGATTGTACAATATAAATGAATTTTTTAATATTTATCAAACAAATAATATCAACATCTTACCACATAAGTTGTATCCTTGAGTTTTTTTTCCACTTGAAGCTTGTCAATAACATTGTCAATTGTGTGTCTGAATGAAATGTCACAAATCCCCATCATGGTGATGACGTGACTTCTACAAACCCTACAACCACTTTAATAAGATCTTGATAAATATAAGGGTCACTATCATAGTCAATGTTTGGGATATTGAAACCATGGGGAATATCTGCAATAACTAGGGAGTAATCCCTTCTAGGTATGTGTTTAGCATTGTCTGCACAATCACCTCGTATTATTGATATTGAATAGTGTCAAGCCCATTCCAAATGAAATGAGTAAGAGTTGGATCAATTTCAACATTACTGAGACGCTTCTTTCTTTGTCTTTCGCTCTTAATTTTTTCAATAAAGCTTATGAGACTATCTGGTTCTCCATTTGCATCCTTCTTCATATTTAATAAAATAAACATGTATATGTATAAGCTGTAAATTAAAAACAGTATATAGATGAATAAAAATGAATTTATAATTTTTAAATGCAAAATAAAAATATTTTAGTTTTGATGTAAAACACGAATCTGGGTAGTTGCGTACAACATCATCCCTACTATCTTCATTCAACAATTTAACCATGTGTTCTTGTATTTTCATGTAAGTCTTGTGATTGGATAGATAAAGTAAAAAAAATCAATATAATGATATGTATAACAAATACTACCAACAAGAATATGTTATATTTAAAAGAAAGTTATAATCTATAAATAAGTAAAAATAATTAAAAAAAACTTACTTTTGAAATTCCTCATGCATTTCATCCAATGATAATTCCCTTGAATTCACACGAGATAATATTTTTCTGACAAGTTTTTCATCCTTCACTCCTTGCAATGGTCTCCAAGGTGTGATAGTCATATCTTCTGGAAGCTGCTTCATTTTAGGACATCATTTACTACTACTACTACATAACAATGGTTTAGACTTTTTGACCTTCTGGTTTTTAATGCTAATGTTCTCCCACATGCTAAAAAAATCATTAATCAATTCCCATATCTCTCCAGTTCTAAATTCCAATTGGAAAATGTTATCAATACTTCTGAATATATCATAATGTACTTTGCCACCTTTTGAATTGATGTTTTCCTCAATTTGATAGCCTATTTCCATACAACATTCCTTCCAAAATTCTAGACTAACATTTGCCTTATCCCCACCACATTTTTCTTCAAATTCATTATGAATAAATCTAACCCTTTGGATGAAATTCATAGACATCCTATACACATTATCTGTATTATGATCCCATGCCAATAACGTTTCTTATATATTTGATAAACCAACATAAATGGTACATTTCATTGTTTCAAAACATGGGTTATTGGGATATTCATCCATCAACTTCCTTTGAGATTCTATAGAATGGTTCCCCCCAAGCACATAATAATTGTATTCAAAAAATTTTGACTTATCAAATGCTTCTTTGGTGGCAACTTGAATTGGATCAACAAGAAGCACATAATCAACCACATGAGCATATGGGTTGTACCTCATCAATGTCTTCAAGTTGTGAACATGCAGGTGGTGTGGATTTCTAATTTGATATTTAAAATGTCCTTCACTTGGCTTATATATTTATCTGGCATTAATCTTAAATGTACGACCACCGCACTTAAGTTTGTCTTTTTCAAGTGATGTCGAATGGCATTTTGTTTTGTGTTAATAATGCCATCCTCTAAATCAACTCCCGCTGTAATGATTTCCCTGTGTTCTTTTGAATTTTCACTAGGATATTCACTGTTGGCCTTGACTATTTGAGAATAATCAACTTTTATTTTCTTCCTCCTCTTTTTTTCTAGATAAGTAACATCCTCAACATCAACTAGAACAAATATATTCTTGGTAATTTTTACTTTTTCTCCTTTATGTCTCTTCTCCTTTCTAACATCAGTTCTAATCTCATCCTCAATAAAGGAAACATATTCTACGGCGTTAGTTTCAACTTCCTCATCTTCAGAACTAACATGTCGACCTTTGCTAGGTTTTTCCATTATAGGAATTATTTGTTGATCCTTTGAATGTAGTTTTGTAGCATCATGAATTACTACTTTTTTCTTATTTTCCATATATTCTTCTAACCTTGAGTAGAAACTGCCGACAACATTCACAATATCTTGCTCTTTAAAATAAATGCCTCCCAACATAATTGAAATATTTTCAATAAAATTCTGTCAAAGAAAATACCACAAGTCATAGAAAATAAGTTATAAAAAATACAGTTCCAATAACGCAAAACACATAAATATAAATAACAAGACTTACGATATCTCGTGAAATCTCATTTATGATTTGTTTACACATCTTTGTAGATTCATCTGTCGTGCCATACATTGACAATGCAAACTAATATCTAATCTTGTCATGTGACTTGGGTGGTTTTGTAAGTACATAAACAGCTTCAATGTCCAGTATCAAACACATGTGTAGTACTTTTCCCAGCACCTCATAACTTCCACTATTGTTAGGGATATCAATATATACAAATATATGCAGATGTTGTTCGACTTCTCTATATTTCACAAACTGTATCTCTTCTATATGTTTCACTTCTTCTGATTCCTTCCACTAAGAAATAAAATTCTTATCGTTTGAGGCACTTGATTGATTTATATTTATTAGCTCAGTTTTGGTTCGTTTAACATTATTTTTTGAGGATCCACCTCTAGTTTTAGTAGTATTTGGTCTAGAAATATTCACATAAATATTCCTTGATGCCTTTTTCTTGCAAAAAATATACATACATAGATATATTAATTATATATATATAATATATATAATATATATATATATATATTATATATATCAGTAAATTACAAAACAACCAATAGCTTAAGTAAACAAACAAAATGAAACAAAATATAAAACTGAAAAAAGACCATAAACATGCACATCAACCCCCATGACAAGTTGGATGTTAGGTTCATACATGAAACAAAAAAACTCCATTCCTTAGAAAAAAAATTATTTTTTCATTTGTCCCCAGTCGCTTGGCAAGCTAGGGGCCAATTCTAAGAATTGGCCCCCTGCATACCAAGGGCTCGATTCTCAGAATCAGCCCCTTGCCTACTAGAAGGCTATTATGCCTTAGTGTCATGTTGTGCATGTGCCTCTGGGTAGGCGCATCCAGCTGTGGATATGCCCACCCGGGGAAAAAAGGCCCTCTGGGCTCCTGGGGGTGATTTTTAGAATTGACCCCTAGCAAGTTAGAGGGTTGTTTTGCATTTTTCCTAGGGTGAGCACGCCCACGGTCTAGTGCACCCACTAGTAGCATTGACCCCTATGGCCTAGCATGCCGATGGTGAGGGCCGATTCTAAGAATTAACCATCACCCTTGGTAGGTTGGACCGCAGGGGCCGATGCCACCAGCGGTACCCATCCCCGTAGCTCAACTCACCGAGGGTGCATGCTTGCCAGTGGCACCAATCCCCACAACCCATATTACCGAGGGTGAGGGTCAATTCTGAGAATCGACCTTCACCCTCAGCGACATCGACCCCCACGGCCCATCTTGTTGAGGGTGAGGGTTGATTCTTGGAATCGATCCTCAACCTTGGCAAGGCGGGCTAAGGTACATGGGTGGGTTCCACCGGTAGGCGCGCCCGATGGTAGAGTCTAGCACTCTATTGCGCCATGGGCAAAAATTCCCATGGCTAGGTCCACCTGCCCACATGGGTCGAGCATGCCCGTCGGAGGCACCCACCCCTGTGGCCTAGCCCACCAAGGGTGAGGGCCGATTCTGAGAACCAACCCTCACCTTTGGTGGGCTTAGGCACGAGGATGGGTTTAGTCGACAGGTGCACCCACGACACTGCTTATGGGTGGGTGTGCTTGGTAATGGGCATGGTCAACTAGGGAAGAATGACCCCCTAGGAGGCTAAGGAGCCAATTCTGAGAATTAGCTCTCTTTCCTACATTGGGGCCACTCTGCCCTGGGAACGCATGCCTAGAACTGGAAAGCCCACTACTGAGGACACCACACCCACTACTGACATAGTGGCCTCCTACCTGCTAGGTGGTTGTGGGTAAGCCTAGCCCATGTCAATTTTTTATTTCTAAAAGAAATATAATTTTCATTAATAAAAATTTAGATATTATTTTACTAGAATTTATTTTTTGTCTGCTATTTTACATGAAGATATCAACCCAACCAACACATAACTACTAGTAAACCTATGATATTTTAAGACCTACACTCACCAAAAGAGAAACTAGCCATTTGTTTTCGATGTTGGATCTGCCAACATTCAGGGGACCTCCCCAGTATGAAGTCCTAACTAGACCTCACACCATTTGGTGAAGGAGTCACATCCGGTATGATGACCGGTTTTCCATTATCTTAAATATATGCCTTAGATTTTTCTTGCTAGCACATGAGAGTGGTTTACTCTCTTGAAACATTGAGGTTGATGGTGAGTTCTTAGTGTTGCTTGTTTCAAGTTTCTTTAACTGCAAAGGAAGAGGGTGAGAGTGAGTCTCAAGTTGAAAGGGAATAGTCCCAACTTTTTAGAGACACACAATACAATAGGACATGCTCAACTTCTAGTGGAGTAGCCCACAGAGATGCGGTAGCCACAAACACAAGGTGAACAAATAGCACATACAACACCTAGTGGAATAATCCAGACGAGTGCAACGGTTTTTATAACAATTTACAAGAATGAGTTTGCTGGGTGTTGAGTGCAATAGTTCACATGGGCAAGACAACATTAACAATTGATACAACACATTTCCAATAGCATATGTACTAGAACAACTGAAATAGTTCAGCTGTCTTAATATAGGTTAAGACAACATGCATTACAAGTGTCCATAGAATAGTCTTACAAACGAATGTATTACATGTGTGAAAACGTGTTGGCTATTAATAGGATTTTGAATTAAGTGAAAGTTCCAAGAAACATCCATACATCATTACATCACTAACCCCAATAGC
Organism: Pinus taeda; assembly: GCA_000404065.3. Taxonomy (NCBI): domain Eukaryota; kingdom Viridiplantae; phylum Streptophyta; class Pinopsida; order Pinales; family Pinaceae; genus Pinus; species Pinus taeda. The sequence continues at coordinate 4,428 of APFE031077918.1, read as the reverse complement.
AGGGTATTGGAGCCACTACTCACTCCTGAAAGAAAATATTACAGACTCTCAAGGATATGTGGGAGGAGCCATGGTGAAAAGTGTTTTTCATGTACAAATGAAGGGTATATAGCCAAGGGTGAAGCTGACCCTTGTCATTGTTTGGCTTCCCTTGTGACTGTGACTTACATGACTCTTCAACTTTACATGTGGGTTTCTTTGACGTCCACGTTACATTACATTGGTTAAAATAATATGGCCCATAGTAGCGATGTGGTCGACATGACTCATGACATGTCTCAACATGATAGTGTTGCTATGTTCATGTTGATGGTGGTGTCCATGTCGAGATGTAGTGTTGTTGAGTAATGAATGTGCTCTTGGTGTATCATATCTCCACCTCCTCATGGAAAGGTGTATGAAGTCTTCAATGATCTTGGTGTTCTCTTGACATTGCACATGCATGTATCTCCTTTACTGGTACTTGGCATGCTTCATATGTTCATCTGTTTGGGAACAAGTCTTCTAGCATGCACTCCTTGTTCATCATGTTCTTTGTTGTTCCATGTCTCATCCAAGTACCTATATATGCATTCGCTCATGATGAGATGACATCAAATCCATAAATATCCTAGGCTACCATGATGCATCATATTTTATTTTTGGGTGAAAGTGATCGAGAGAGAGGAAAAGGCTTTGAAACTGTGCAAAGAACATTCTAGGCCAGGATGCATGCTCCAGGGTACTATAAAGGAAAATTGCATAGAGGTTACTGGGAGACTGAGATGAGCAGTCCAGAATAGAAGCGACCATCTACAGGATCTGGCTCAGCCGGAGGACAGAACTAAACAATTTTTCTAGGGAGGCAATTCAGGAATTAGGGAGGACACTGGCAATGAAAACCGAGCAGATTCTTTAGGGAGGCTAGCAATGGGTTATGGGAGCTTGGTGGCCAAAACTTGGAGAGCTCAGAGGCTGGCCTACAGGACATGTCTATGTAATTTTTGGGTTGAGCAAGTTGTCGAGCAGCTGGAGGACAGTCCAAGAAAACTATGCAGTTTTAAGGCAGAGTAATTAGTCGACTCACAAAGGGACTGGCCGACAGAACTGTGCAAATTTTGGGGACAGTGCAATGAGAGGCACATGGTGCTTGTCCTTCATTTTTGTGAAATTTCTTCAGTCAGAGGAGGCGGGCATGCTATAAAATTTTGCATAATTTTTTGGAGGAGTGAAGGCCGTGGTCACTGCCTGTTCAAACTCTCTGACTGGCCAGTGGGAGGTTTGATAGATTTGCCTATGGGAAATGCAGATTGAGATGGCTTGCTGAGAAAATTTTGAATTTTTTTGGGTGACAGTTAGCCAGGTTAATTATGATATCACACAGTGCATATTGATTGGGAGGTGGCCTCAATCCCTACGCAATTCTAGGTAGTAGTACATGATCATTTAGGACTGAGACTGCGTAGTCCAACTTAGTAGAGGTCTGATTGATGGAGGGTGGTCCGGTTGACAAAATTTTGGGAAAATGGCTAAGTGTGTGAGTGAGTGAACTTGTGAATGCATGACCTTGTTAACGCATACTCAACATGACTCGATGACAAGACACCTCTAACCAACAACACAACGTATGCTCAGTGTGATTGACTATGGTACTACTTAATGGTGAAAGAGACAAGTGTGGCACTTCAGATAAACCTTTAGATCACCATGAAGACACTTGTGCAATAGTTCTTGCAACATCGTGTGTGAGTGCGATACATGCTTACATAGTGAACACAACTCAAATACAAACCCTCAACATCACTAAAAAAGGTTGCAAGCATGACATAGCAATCAACATGTCGAAGACAACAGTTGGTCAAACAAGTAAAAAGAAGGAAAGATATGTAGAGGGAATACATGAGATGCGTTTTTTGTGTTTGCACACATGCATGTTACTAATAACAATATGATATGAAAATGACAAACAATCCAACAAACTCAAATAAGAGGTGTACCTTGAAAGGTCTTCTTTGCTTACCAAACTTACCCTCAAGATGATCATGCATCCGACGAAGTTTTCATGCGGTCTTGACCTTTACCATCACTTAGTCTCTTGGTCCCTCTCCTCAACTCTTTTGGGTTGATCTTAGAATATCAGCTTTTCCTATAGTCACTAGGAAATGGATCAACATCGTTTCAACAAGAAGTGATTGTTGCTAGGATGAGGCCATGGGAGGCCCATCTACACATTTTCTTCATGCAAGAACGACAGGAAAACTTGGACAACACTGCATAGTTTTGAGGCATAGGAAACTGCTACAGGATGGGGGCCCTAGGAGGACACCTTTGTGAAATTTTTCAATGGAAATCAGCCTAACTACTCTACATATTTCATGAGAGCAGTGTTTCATTCCTGACTGTTATGTACATTTATTTGGAGCAGTGATGGTTGGGGTCTTTGCAGGTTGCAGGGTTTTAGGAGGCAAGGGAGGAGTCTTGATGGTTGCGAAAGAAAAGTACAAATTTCTGGGAAGCTTAATGAATCTAGGTTTCTTGGGAAATGGCTAAGTGTGAGATCAATGACACAAATGCAAATAATGATAGCACTCGAGTGTGATTGAACATGTACACTTACTGACACAATGTAGACCATATAGAATGCATAACACTTACTTTGATTGATGCAACAACCTTTGTGACAAGAGTGTGTGAAGTGACTGTTAAACATGTCTATGTGATGAAAGCCACTCATACGCACACAATTCCCTTGAAGCAAAACAACATTCCCTTTGCATGACAAACAACAACCCCCCTACCCAAAGATGACACATCCTACATAAAGGTGAGAATGTGGACAACTCTTAAGATAAAGGAAGGGAGCTTGATTGATCATCATCTTGCCAACAAGTGACCAAGGATGATCGATCGCAACATCCAAGGTAGGCTCTGAAATTTGCATACGAGCCAAAATTTTAGAGGGTGGTTGCAGCCGCTACAACACCTATAAAATGTGATAATCTTATGTTGAATGTGTTGTCGATAACAATGTAGCTGCTCCACAAAATCGCTTCAACTCTTTTAACAAACCTCGAAAAGCCTTGATGTGATGTGAGGAATAGTGATAATGAAATTTATGATATAACAGAAATTATGGAATTTGTTTACCACATGATGAATGTGGTATTAATTTTTTTTTTTTTATAAACATTTTAACATATAAATCGTGTTATGGCAATATAGTAATTTATGATAAAGCAAACATTACATAATTGCTTTACCACATGGTGAATGTGGTATTAATTTGTTTTTTTATAAAAACTTAACATATAATTGTGTTATGGCGATATAGTAATTTATTTTAAATGTGTGATTGAAGATATAATAAAAATAAAAAAAAATATTCAGTTATCTACTAAATGCTATATAGTTTAAGTAAAAAATTAATTTAGCTAAAAATTTAGTTTATAATTTTCAATAAATTGTAGAAGAAAATTTTGCATGGAAATAAATGAAACAGACTTTTTAGAGGCAAATTTTCAGCCAAAAATTTTAGAGGGAAACTTTGGAGGGGAATTTGCATTATTTAAGCTATATATTATCATTAGGAGAGAATGCATTTGTATCGTTCAACCTCTTTTTTTTGAAAGCCATGGATTCTTTTCATAGTGAATTTTTCCTTTGTGAAGCATCAACATCTTCATCACCTCACAACCCTATTCATATTGATCAATATAACATAAATTATTGCACTATGAATAGAGAATCAAATCTTCCACTTAGTTCCTAATCCCGAGGACTATGAGAGAGGCACTCATGAAGGGTAGGATATATAACTTCAAATAAATAAAGAGTCGTGGTTTTGAATTAGTCCTAATCCTATGGATTATGAGAGTCGCAATGCTGAAAAGCATGGTGACAAATTTCAAATAAATAAAGAGTCATGGTTTCCACGAAGTCCTAATCGTATGGACTATGAGAGAAGTTGTGATGAAGGCCAGGGTGAAGAATTTCCAATAAACCAAGAGTCATATTTTCCACTTAGTCCTAATCCTATGGACTATGAGAGAAATAGTGATGAAGGCTAGGATGAAGAATTTCCAATAAATCGAGAGCCAGAATTTCCACTTTGTCCTAATCCTATGTGTAGGTTTTAACCCCGTACAGAAATTACCTGCATACGAATTCTAAATCACAAGAAAATAAAAAATGCGAGAGCATAACCCATAAAACACATATACACAGAGATTTCCCACTGGATCTCAAAACCGAGACTACCAGCTTGATTTTTCATTATGTTCCTTTCAATGTTACAATACATATTTATACATGCTGAAGCATCCAATACCATGGACCGAAAACCATCGCGTCCAAAACTATGGACCGAAAACCATAGTTAGGTTCGCCCAACCTAATATAGGGTCCAAAAAAAAATTTCTCGGGGCCCTGCCCCGAACCCCGTAGAGGGGG
>APFE031077917.1:3735-51916 GCA_000404065.3 Pinus taeda | reverse complement strand
ACTTAGGTTAAGCCTTATGGACACAAAGAAGGCTCTTGCAACTCTAATCTCTTGATATCTTCCTTTCAGCACAAGTATGCCACTAGAACCAGAACTAGAACTAGCTTGCTCAAGCCATGGAGACAAGCTTTTATAGAGGAAAAGGAAGAGATAAGATCAATCACAACAATAATGGATTTGGCTTCATCACTTGGAAACTTCTATGGAATGGTGGCAAACTACTTCCCATTCAAGGAGATTCGAAGCCAAACCATCCTCACTTAACTTGGATTCAGTTGGTGAATGAGTTGGATAGAACTTTCGGAGGTTGATTGGTTAGAAACTTTGCCCAAAAAGGTTGGCGCGATTGCGACTCTGGGACAGAGCGCTAATGGCACGCCCCTTTTATAGGATTTTCCCCATTGGCGCAGGCATAACACAGTGGGTCAGTGCTAATGTAAAAAGGGTTATTTTTAAGGGCAAGCTGCAGGATATGTCTTCAAGGCATATGAAGCTCATGTTCAGAGGTGAATGATGCAAGTGGTTTCAAGTCTTGTCACTTCTCACAAGTCCTGGAATGAGTCCTCCAAGGTGCAGGAGAGGGGTAATAAGGAAGGTGACAAACGGTGACAAATTACTGTGTAACAGATGCCGCATAAAGCATGAGGCTCGAGAGAGAGAGGGGTGAAGTGCTTTACAAGAACATGTGTGACTAAAAACACTGCCGCCGGAGAACCTGCGAAAAGAAGTACAACTGATATCTCAAGTACATGATAGATGTGGTATGGGCGCAACCATCCGTAACAGAGTATATAAAAACTGGATCCCAGGTATGGATGCAGCCATCCGATGAGGATCAATGAATGGACTCAGGCATGGTCGCAACCATCCAATAAATGAGTCATGTAGTGATTACAATAATCCAAAAAATGCAACCCGGATCTCAATATACACAATCTAGGGTCTTGCGCTCCAACTCGACCGGAACACAGTACAAGTTGAAGCATGTGAATACAGGAGTCGATGTCGAACATGCATGAACATTGTCTGATTAGCAGTCAATGATGAAAAATGTTAACAAACGCGAGAGGTACCACCAATAATGACGATGGTTCTCAAGGCACTATAGGTACAATCCACGGCGTGCGAATCAATGATCCGGTGTCGAACACCCGTAGAATCATCCGATCGGAGGCCAATAATGAAAACCTCGCGTCAAACACGAAGAACCTACCATTGAGGCATGCAGGCTCTAAGGCACCTGAAGGGAGTCTCTAAGTCATCTTCCTGGATAGTGAGCTGAAGTCGACAGGAAGTGATCTTGATCGAAGGTGGGCCATAATGTTTCCCACATCATCGACACGAGACAAAGAGGGACAACATGTTTTGTGTGAGATATTGGAGGGAGGTTGAGTATTCTGCAGAGGTCAACTTCTCTTGAACATATCGGCGACACAACAACAGATTTGGTAGTATTTGATGTCAAATGATCAGGGGTCATGATGACAAGACGATGAGCAGATAAATGGTCAAATAGGATAACCCAAACCCATGGAGGCAAGTGTGGAACGAGATGAGATGTCCCCACCCAGACACGAATGCAGACAAGTGCCATGTTCAAGAGCGACATACTGCCAACGACGATGACTATGGTTCCTTTATTCCCCCCCATTTCTGGCGAGTACCCCGGTTATTTTTGGATGGCAAGCTTGACGGGGATAGCATATGCTTGAGAGGCGTCATCACAACAGAATCCGATGTCATTAAGTTTTAACAAGTCTAACAAAGGAGGAAACCGACGTCTTTTCATATTTAGAGAGTTTGAAAAGACAACAAAAAGGAAACTCCAGGGGTGTCCTTTTTCGTAAAGTTGTGTCTCTCGAGCCCGAAAAAGTATAAAACCATGCTCGAAAGAACCGCCCGATCATTACGACCGAGGAGTACTTTTCATAAGTAGTGACTCTGATCTGAAAAAGTAAAAAGCGATCAAAACCACGTCGCTTCGTGATCGTTAACGAACCGGAAACGACAAGGGTCCGACGATCTTTTCATTTTTAAACGGTCGGAAAAGGGTTTAAAGACGACCGCCTCTCATTTGCATTTAACCAGTCGAGAGGAATAACTCGGCAATCTTTTCATCTTTAAACAGTCAGAAAAGAGCTGAAAGAAGACCTCCATTTTTATTCTCTTTAACGAGTCAAAAAGGGAAAAATACTCGGAAATCTTTTCATATTTTACGAGTTAGAAAAGAGCTTAAAGGTGACTCGGGTATGGGTTCATTTTTACACAAGCTTGAACCAGGGAGAACTCTGCTTGGATTCGGTTTCATGTTTACACAAGCTTGAAATGAAAAACTATGCTTGTTATAAGTTCGCATGCCTAAGCATAATGACGCAAAACGAGGTACATGCCCCCCAAGCTTCATTGCATTCAACAAAGTGGATGGAATGAAGGTTCACTTTCGAGATCTTGGAAAGACTCGATTTGTATTTTACGAGATCTTAATCAAAAGACTCGAATGGGAAAGGGAGTTTTTTCATTATTTAATGAGGTTGACACGGTAAAAGAACTATCCTCATAACCCTTGTTTCATTTTTTAACGAGCTTTACACAAGATCAGGAACTATGTTCAGTACACCTAATTTCATTTTTTAAGGAGCTTGACACAGGAAAGCGAACTATGCTCCACCCGAACTTCATCATAATGAACAGGAAGTTGGGGCTTCCAAGAGTGGCTCTCCCGGCGGGAGGTCAACATCTCGGAAGTCAGGACCCAATGCCCCCAGGACACTATGCACGACAGCGGCATCGCTGGATACAGGCATGGGATAGGTGGCCACGTAGTTGATTTGCGAGGGGGCAGATACAACTAGTGGATAACAACTAGGAGGGGACGACAAATGCGTAGGAGGCATCAGGGTACTAACGAATGACAATTGATCGATAGTCACCATTCTTCCATCGTGTGGAAAGCAAACCACACGGAAAAGTGAAGAGACAAGGGCCCCCATAAGCATAAACATAGCGCGACCAAGGAGAAGACTGAAATCTAAAACACCTTGGGTAACCAACACGTCGATATAGACGGTTTTACCTCCCAAAGTAATAGGGAACTTCGGGAGGACTCCTAGAGATGGACAGGCTCCTCCATCGTAAGCCAACAGATTCTGCGTGACCGGCCTGAGCTACGGGGAACCTAAATCTTGCCAAGTAGTGTATGGCATAAGACTGACTGACGCACCTTCATCCAGAACAGTGCTAGGTATTGCCTTATCACAGGCAAGTACTGTAATCTGGAAAGGCACATGGGATGGAAGGTGGAAAGCGGTCAGGTGACTCCAATCAAAGGAAATGGCCAAACTACTTGGTGGGGGAATCGTATGATCGCCCCCATGCTCCATAGGAACCGAAGAGGAACTTTCGGGAGCAGCTGGGATAAGAGAGTCATTTCACGACTCAGGGGAATCTGAGGAGATGAGAAGAACATGGGAATTACGCCCTTCCAAAACAGAGTGATCAGGTGATGAACTCGAGTCGACACTCTTTCCGACCAATAGTTGGTCTGGAACAGGCTGGGCAGAGCCAGGTTCAGGAAGAGGAGGCTGGACAGGAGAGGAATTTGAACCAATCTCGTTATCAGAAAGGGGACGATCTGCAACTGCAGAAAGACGTTGATATCCAACGGGGAGTTGGGGTGAGGGAGCCGCGAGACTTTCCAAAACGTCGGAGGCTTTATCCATGAGTGGACAAAGGTGAAGGGGATGATTGCCTTCACAAAGTCTGCAAGGGATTCGAATCTTCCCTTTTCCTTTACTATTCCCAACTAATAGGGTAGCATCGACGTGAGATTCAAAGGGTGATGAGGGGCGGGCCGGATCGCGGGACCATACTTCTAAGACCTTGGGAATGCCAGGACAATCGCGAAGAAGGTGGTCATCCTTGCACAATCTACAAGGAAACTTGACCTTCCGTGAAGGAGCAGAAGGTGGCCCAACTTCAGGTGTACTCGAGGGGGTAGCTGCACTTTTAGCCTCTCCTTTGAGAGCCTTCTTCTTCTTTGTCTTCTTCTTCTTCTTCTTAGCCACCTGGTTACTCGAATCGAGACTTTCACCAGGCGAGGTAGAAGATGAGGACGTAGAAGTGGGCGTAGAAGGGGAGAGGTCCACCTTAGAATCAACATGAGGTTGTTCAGGTGGAGGGACTGATTGATCAGTAGGTGAGACGACAGGGACCATAGAGGTTGAGAACAACCAAACAGGCAACCCAACAGTTAACCCTGGGAGGGACAACGTTGCCATGTAAGGAGCACCAACATTCCCGAGAGGAAGGAAATGACCAGGATTCCTGTCATGGGGGAAACTTGGGTTGGTGAACCCTAAGAAAGTTGCCATCAAGAACGAAAAAGAAACCTACTCAAGCTAATGCGAACAAGACCTAACCGGGTAAATGTGAACGCGATCGAATAAATTTTAAGACAAAGGAACTAAAATTGACCTTTTCATGTTTTAAGAGTCAAGAAAAGGACAAAAAGGTGACTCTAGTCGCCTTCAAATGTTTTGTGAGCTCGAAGTGACAAACTGCTCAAGTGAGTCTTTTCTTTTAAGGAGTCCGAAAAGGATCAAAAGTGACTACTCTAGAGAAACTAGGCAAGGGGTTTACCAGACAATCCATAAAAATGCTTATACACCTTGGCAATCATATGAAAACCAAGGACTTTCCGTATTGCAGTCAATCTTCCCAAATGCTGAGTTCGGTGCGTTACGACTTGTAAGGCAGTAGACATGGCTTCCTATGGATCAAGGATGATAACCTAGTGGAGTCTCCCCATATATACGCGACGGTACGTGGGAGCACAAGTCCGTACTAGACCACAGTTGAATCACACAAGGAGGAATCACCCAACCTTAGTGCGAGAACAAAAGTGACTAGGTTTAACGACGCCGGAGCACGTCTCTAGCCTAGACCTATAGAATGTGAGCGTTATGTTCCTATGCGTTTTTAAGTTTATTCAATTTATTTTAAATTTGATCTTGAGTTAAGTTTCGGGTTTCAGGTCCTACCGTATGTAATTTCTCAAAATCCCTAAATGCAATCTATATGCCAAAACATGTCATTCCATTCGATGAATGCTAATTACAAAAGAGTTAGAGAGCTTTCATGCAAACAAAACGATCACAAACAACAAAGAGTTTCCCTAATGCAACTAATGCAAATCAATAAACCTTTCTTTAAGATCACTAATCCATTAACCAAAATGAAAAGTCCTAACTTTCATTAACTGTTTCAAAGCAAAAGAGATTTTCTTTTCAATAATGGCAAAATGCACTAAAGAGCTTTTGAGAAATAACACTAACAAATTTTAACCAATACATACACGTTCAGTTCCTCAAAACACAAATCAAACATCCAAAGAATCAAAAAGGTCCCAAAGACAACAATGAGCCGTGTGATCTGGGCTCAAAGTGAGACGAAGCAGAATTCGAGTGAAGATGAAGCAAATCACCTAAATAACGCAACGAAATGATCTACGACTACCAAACAAGTGTAAGGGAGCAAGCAAGAGAGTCGAATGGATAAAAAAAATATTGAAACACCTTAGGGAGGCTCGATTCACAAGGCCACTAGATGCCCTAGGGCTAGAAATGCGAAATCGGTAGAAAAAAGCAAACATCCAAAGGGTAGCGATCGAAACCAGTCAAATCACACTCCAACACACCAAAGTAGTCTAGTAAAGGTACTTAGGACAAAACCAAAGCTCAAAAAATCAAGAACCAAGCAAAATTCAAAAGTTTACAGGCCTGGCGCGACTGTCAGGCTGCAACAAGCGCCTTTCAAGATTGGCGCGGGTTGTCAATGTGCAACTTGCACCAACTGGCGTGACTGTCACGCTATAAACTAGCGCCAGTCGAGTTTTCTATGGAAAATAAAAAACACAAGAGCCAAGGCTAAACCAACAATACCTAAGTACTCTCAAGAGGCAAAAACAACACAAGTATCCAACCCAGAAAGCAAAACAAGCGGGAGAAACCAAGGAAACAATCAAGGAACAAGGCTAATCCCAAGTTGTTCAGTTTGCAAACCAAACCAGAGATGGACTGAAGTAGCGTTGATCTACTTCGCTAATGCAAAACAATAACATTTCGAAGGCTATCTGGCCAGACTTCAGACTCCGTCTAATAGTTCACAAATCAAACAACAAGACAAGATAAACAAACAAGGCAAGATCCAACTCCCCAGTTGAGTCGCTAAATTGTTGTGTAGGTAAATCCCCTCTGCGGACAAAGGCGATCCCACTAGCGTAACTGAGGTCTAGCAATAATCAAACAACGCTAACACGCAGGTTCCTAATTGCAAAATAAAGGCCAATGATGAGAGCCTACCTCGAATCCAACGCTTATATTCGTAGAAGGGTCGTCGCTTCCGTTCTTTCGCTTCAGCTGGTCACAATCCTCACGATCTCCGTGAATAGACACTTGCACACGCAAAGAACAAGACAAATACAAGCATAAAATCCGGGAAATGCAACTATGTATCAGTCAGAAAGGATACAACTCAAACATCATAACAAAGACACATGAGTGGAACCATAATGATAGTCATCTATTATTATTGATAAAACAAAAGAGAATACAACCAAGTTTTGACGTCAAATCCTCCTTTGGCTGGGTGAATGAGCAACACATGCCTTGCAAAGCTTGTAGGGGATGGGAACAAGCCTCTCTTTCCTTGATCACTTGGACATGGATCTCCTCCTTAAAGATTTAGCCTCATAGGGATACACAAGACCTCTTGCAAGATGAGCTTAGCAATCCTTAGACTTCGGGAGTTTTGAAAAGTAGAATTACTAACCAAGAATTACCAACTAGCTTGTCAAAGGGGAAAGAACAAGATTATATAGGGATAGGAGGAGTAGATAAGACCATCCACTTGATTCATGGGATTGTCCTTATCATTAGGGAGCTTCCATGAGAGGTGGAGAACTACTTCCCTCCTTGGGAGATACGAAGCCCAACTGAACCAATTCAAACTGGAATTAGTTTATGGATAAGGTGGAAGGAACCTTCGGAAGTTTGATGGTTAAAAACTTTACCCTACTGGGTTGGCACTAGTGCGACTCTGAGACAGAGCGCCAGCTGGCGCGCCCTCTTTGGAGGATTTACCCCATTGGCGCAAGCAATACACTGTGGAACAACGCCAATGGAGAAATGGCTACATTTTTGGGTAGTTTGGAGAAGGTGTTTTCAGGGCATATAGAATACATACTTTAAGGGATACAAAGCAGGTGTTTTCAAGTCATGTCACTTCTCACAGGTCCCAGAATAGGTCCTCCAATGTACGGGAGAAGGGGTAACAGGGACAGTGACAACATACTGTGTAACAAAAGGCATCCCCTTGAAGCCAAAATTGCTCTGACACCAAATGTAGGTTTTAACCCCATACATAAATCACCTGCATATGAATTCTAAAACACATAAAATAAACAATGCAAGAGCATAACACAGAACACATATACACAGAGATTTTCCCTAGATCCCAAAACTGGGACTACCAGCCTGATTTTTCATTATGTTTCTTTCAACATTACAGTACATATTTATACATGCTGAAGCATCCAATACCATGGACCGAAAACCATCGCATCCAATACCATGGACCGAAAATGAAGGGGGGATCCGCCCCCTCCCCCCCGCCCGGCTACATAATCGGTGCAACGAAGGGGGGATCCGCCCCCTTTCTAGCCCCTTGGTTAACTATGTCGGCTAGTCATGGAAACAATATAACACAACCAAACACCTGTTACAACCATACAGAGGGATATTTGTTCAATCGCCTTACTTATTCGACTCTTCATTATCTAATACAAGTAGCATGTTTGCTTGAACTATGTGATTCTCCCACAGGTGTTCCCTAGATGTGGAGCAATAGTCCTTCAATAATCCATCTCTTCCTCTGTCTCACTTCCTTTCTTTACCTCATCTTCCCATTATTCCAACAATTTTCAAATGCCAAGATGTGTCCACTCACGTTAAGCCTCGATTGCTTTAGTGATGAGGCCATCTACTGATTTCTGACCCCCACGAGTTTCGAATGTGCATCTCCCCTTATCTGTCCAAGGAATCCAACCTCTCCTTCCCCACCCGCGTCCTCTTGTAGCACAAGCCACGACCTGTGTGCTAGAACACTGTTGACACCCATAAAAAGTTAGACTCAAATCTAAAATTTTCATCATACACCACCTTGCATGTTCTTATTTCTTATCTCCTCCATTTCTCACCGCATATGTGCAGGGGTGGGCCGAAGCCCGCAGATCCGAGAGTGGAGGTATTTGACCCTTATCCTGAGGCCCACCATTGTTCCCTTCACTCTTACTATGGATTATATGCAAGTCATCCCACCCCGTCTCAAGTCGAGCCCAAAAGCCCTCCTTGATTCTAGTAGTACACTTGCATTGGTTCCAAATCCTTGCTCCCTCGGCCCAAAGATAAATGGATTTTCCTCTCAAGTCTCCCCCACTAGTCTTCCACTCAGGATTCCGTGCCTTGCCATCACAGTAATTTAGAAAAATGAAAGAAGGCACATTAACAGTAATTGAAAAAATGAAGGCATATTAACAAAAATGAAAGAAAATAATATAAAAATATTTGCATTACCATAGAATATTTTAAACATCGTTCTGACTAATGCTCAATACATACGTTGTTCTCTTGTTCTCTAATGAAAAATAATAATATATTACTTGTCATATTGAAAGAAAAATAACTGAATGACGCTAGTCAGAGTCTGAGATCAAATAACAGATAACGCAATTTCAAAGACCAATCATAAAATATAAAATGTTTGGAAGAGAAGGAAATATTAGATGTCAAAGGTCACAGCTGATACATAAGGATAATGATAATGAGCAAATTCTTGCCATGTGTCAATAGCCTTCTAATGCCCAGTTGACGACCGAAAGAAATAGGCGATCGGATAATCTTTCTCATTAACGCCACTCACAAAAATCCACTCACGCCACGGTGCAGCACAAAAAATAAAATCTAAATTTTGCGGAACAAAAGATACAGGCACCCACACATGTTTCTCAACATCGTACTTCTTCATTTTTCATATTACAAGTTAATTTAGTTCGAAAACTTCATAAGTGTATATTCATACTATAATATTCAAACTATAAACTTATTAATAATATTTGTTTTAGTTTTTTTCATAAGTCTATATTCATAATATAATATTCAAACTATAAACTTATTAATAATATTTGTTTTAGTTTAAAAAAATAAATTTCTGACAAATACATGATTACATTAAAAAGTCATTGTTTCTATTAAAGAAATGGAATAAAACATAACTTTTGGTATATATTTTCTTTTATTTATTATCATGTTACTAATTGATTTTTAAAAATTTATTGGATTTCTAAATATTTTTAAATTTAAAAAATATATAAAGAATATAATTTCGTTGGATAACACAACTTTTAACGGTTAGAGAAAAGAGTCAAAATTGCATATTGTACCTTCGATATGTCCATGACTTCATGAATTGTAACAATGAAGTTTATTCCTCATAGAAAACAGAGAGACCATTAACGCTCGAATGCCATGGGTAATATTTTTGCACGGGAACCTCCTCTAAAGCAGTTGTTGAATATATTGTAATGCTATTTAAAAAATGGAACAACCAAACTCTATATATCCCAGTAAGGCGCATAACATTAATTGTCCCAAAGTTAAATTTGTTTAAAGAACAAGTCTTAGAGATTAATGATTATCATTCCTCTTCAATGGGATTAAATGAGGGTTCATATTTAAAGCAAAATAGGTGAAGGGCGCTAGTCAGAGAAATCTACAATATGAAATATATTGAAGAGAATGGAATATTCAGATTTCGAAGGTTAAAACTGAATCAAAAGGATAAGGATAATGAGAAAACTCTTGCCCTCCGTCAATAGCCTTCCACTTCCCATTTGACGGCTGAAAGAAATAGGTGATCCAATGATTTTCCTCACTAACACCACTTAAAAAAATCCACTCAGGGTAGGTCCACTTGGGCGAAGCCCAGGAGACCAAGGTTCAAATCTCATGGAGTACAGTGACCTGTTATGGTGGCGGCTAGAGGGGCGGACTCCCCAAACCGTCTGAGTCTGCTCTTGCTAAAATCGTAGGATATTAGTATACCCGACTTACAGGTGGTTGGATTTACTCTTGGTGTTATAGTGGCCAAATATGAGGTTTGATCCTGGGTCTCCCATGGATTAGGCTTGATAGTTACAGATTCACCATGTGGTTAAAAAAAAAATCCACTCACACCACGGTGCAATACAGAAAATAATTTCTAAATTTTGCGGAACAGAAGCTACAGGCATCCACGCATTTTTCTCAGCATCATACTTCATCACTTGTTTTGAAATGATCACGTACAGGTTCTCACATATACAGACAACACCGGAATCCTCCTCCATAATATCCAGTCGTAAACTCCACATGTTTTCCAGCATCTGCCAACGGCCCATGGCCTCATCAAAAACTTCCGCGCTACTTTCAACTGCAACTGCTCCACCAAATGACATTCCACTTATCACCATAAATTTCCCGTCCAGGTAAACGCCCGCAGATAAATGGCAGTTGTGAGTCATGGGAGGCAAGATTTCCCACCTTTCTTCTTCCACATCGTAAGATTCCACAGTGGACAGAGAGTTGCCACGCCCATCTTGACCACCAGCGACGTAGATAAGTCCTTTCGAAGAAGAAACTGCAGAAGCGAAGTCGATACGACTAGTGGGTATGTTGGAGCCGCGGCGCCATTTTTTGGACACAAAATCATAAATGAAGACAACAACGTCCAACCTCTCCCTCATCTCCAACGTCCAACGTCCAAACATGACAAGCTTCTCATTCACACAAACGAACCGGATCACAAATGGAACAAGATCACAAGGAATAGGTGTTGTCTTTTCCCACGTCTTCTCCACAGGGTCGTATATTGTTATTCCATAAACACAGGGACTGGGAATAAAGGGACTGGGAATTGATTGAATAAGACATATCAAATGTTGGCTCGTGCCATAGGTCTTTCTGTCCTCATAGAACCGAGGACTACACATAATTTCCTTCCAGCTTCTGCACACATCCTTCAACTCATCGTGTGATATGTAAGGAGCGCGCAACAACACTTGCCGTTGGATATCAGTAGGAATATTTAGAAAATCTTCCATTATTGGCAATGATGAGAGATTCGGTAAATGAATGTTGTTTAGAAATTGAGTATTACCTCAGAAAACCCCTTTTCTCCCTTGGATGCGTATATTGAGATATAATTCTTTCTATTAACACGCTTTTGTCTCTTGGATGCGTATAGTGAGATATAATTCTTTCTATTAATACCTTAGACAGTCGACCATGAGGTGAACTATTGGCCGACTTTAATGGATCACTACCATTTTCGTTTTTCCCTAAAACTCAGAAATGTCCATCCATATTAATTTTCTTATAATAAATAATTAAAATAATCATATCTATATATTTATGAGTATTTATTATGAATATTAAATTTTAGAATTTTAAAAATTATTAATTGTAATTTGGTTACTTAAATAAGTTCTGCTATATGTTTTTAGATATAAACTAGGTAATATACCTTCTAATCATTTAACATTTTCAGTCGATGTTACATTTTTTATTTGGCATAATACAAGTTAAAGTAATATAGATTACAAATATAAAAAGTAACGAAGTAAAACTAAAGAATTAGGTGATCTTATTTAATAATTTAGTTTTTGTTTTTTATGTTAGTTCTCTGTGTGATATAAGCAACAATTTCATATTAACTAGTAAAAAAGTACATTCTTGTGACTATTGGCCAATCGTTAGGAAAACCACAACAATAGCATACTAGAAGCATAGAGTTTTTGTCCATATTGCTATATTGATATGATAATGCAATAATATCAAGAGAGTTTTTGTCTATAGTCTTGGAGAAAATTTCTCTCCATCTAGTTTGTTTTAGTAATATTTATTTTGTTCTTATGCATTTTTCTTAACCCCAATCCACTGCAAACTAGGGATCCAAACAACACATAAATTCTACTTCCTCAACCCAATAGGGCTCCCAAATAGTCTACGCATCTACCTATTCCTTCATTTCATTATGCTCCACCTTGTGCCTCCACTCTAGCATCAACCTCGTCCAATGGTTCTCCTTCACTCTCGAAGATTAAATGGTAAACCCTTGTATGTGTATCTCAACATACAAGAACCCAAAACCCACAATCCACAACTATATTTCTGATTTCCTACTCCAAGCAACCCACAGTTATTTCACACTGTGTTGTTTCCCTTTTCCGTAGTTTGTAGTGCACTCTCTCTATGTTGTTTAGTGAAAACCACTCTAATCGTTATCCATTATTCCTTCTTTGTCGAATCTTTTCTCCCATCTATCCCTTCGCAAGGTCCTTGTGTTTTGTCCACATAATGCAACCAATGATGTATGATAAGGGGGTGATGGGCTTGTCATCGATTAGGAATCACGTACTCAATCTCCCTTCCTACCACGCAGGTCATTAAAACTCAATCATAGGGTTGGCGACCATTAATGCATAGCCTTGACTTGTCAACTTTTCATGTAGCTCCTCCTCAAAACAATAAATCCATCTCCACTCTGTTTAGTGATTCATTGTGTTTAAATTTCCACAACTCATTACATGAATTACAATTCATAATAGAAATTACGAAAGGGATTACAATGTTGAAATGTGTAACTAGGTTCGGTCTTCATAATCACATTTAATAATTATTTTATATAAAATATGTAAGGAATAAAAATAAAATTATTGTGATGCCTCACTAATGGGCTTCATGAGCAAGAGATTTTAGTTTAAGTTAATGTTACCGGGAATAGTGTCCACTTAGAGCTGCTATTCCCACTAAGACTGGTAGCTATCTTAGAAAAAATAAGTTAAAACTACTTTCGTTTTCCTTTATCAAAAATAGACAAGAGGGGAACAAAGGACACGAACCTTTGTCTTGCGCTTGGTTCCTTGCTCGGTTCCTCTCATTCTCGATAGATCTTTGCCGCTATTTCTTTATCTACACTGCTTCAGAGAGCACCTGTGGAATCAAAACAACATAATACTATCGAAGAACAGAGATCTATATTCATAAACAACACATGACCAGATATGTATTAAGCACACAAATACATATACAATCAAACATACACTAATGTGGAGGAAAACTTGAATAGCTTTATTAATATCAAGAATAGCAAGAGGATTACAACCAAATGTTCTGACCCAGCATCATCCTCCAGCAAGAAAGCCCTTCTTCACCTCAAGTAAAGCTTTAGATCACCCAACACTATGATGTTACACCAGAAAACCAACAACACTTCTCTACAAGATACAAGATTCCAGCTTTTGGATCTCTGTGATGAGGGATCCATATATAGATGATTGTAGTGGTGTGAGTCAGCTTCTGGGATATTGATTGGTGTCCTCTCCCTGATAGTTCTTGATTCCACTTGGAGAATGATTATCTCTTACTCATCCATGGTCGAAATCAGAGAGGCAAGTGCCAGAGGGGAAGTTTCTGGAAGATTCTATGATATTTCACCTCGCAAACTGTCTATGCCATTTGTCAATTCTCACCCATCGCACCCTACAGAGGGGCCATCTAGTATGCATCGCACCCTTTACACTGGGAAGGTGATATGCATCGCACCCTCTGCACTGGGCATTCAGTATGCTCCAGTTTTGACCATTTCTGATCTGTTTTCTGTGGCGAACTTCTGGGAGATGATGTAATCAGCTGACCTTGTTCCTTTAGGTAGTGAAGCACCACTTTTAGGGACTTAGGAGCCCTCAGTTTATGGAAATTTTTTATTGGGGTTGCAGGGCCCAAAAATATCTATAACAGTTTCCCCCTAAAGCATGAGGTCATTCATCTTTTGATGTCAGGTGAAATGCTTTACAATGAGGATCCGAAGTTTTTTCGAGGTGGGAGGCAACCTGTAATAATATACAATACAATACATTATCTTCATAATATTTTTCATGATCTAGCTTAGGCAGGAATTCCCATGCTCAACTTTATAAATCCACTTTCATGTACATAGGACAGACAACCGTTTGTGTAGAAGACTTATGATTCGGATGGATCCTTTGAATTGGATGATCATCTGTTCGACAATGATGTACATTTGATGTCTTTATATTCCTGAATATATCGTAGCCCGGATGGATGAAACTAGACCCAGGGTCTTCAAAACTCATTCCATCTTCACTCGGAGTACAAGTCGATCCATGTGAAAAAATGTTCTGGAGTCGAACATGGAAAGACATCGCCTGATTACCAGCCAATGATGTAAGCTATTAACAGGTGCGAGAGGAGTCACCAATAATGACATTGACCCTCAAGGTACTACAGTACAGTTCGCATGGTGTGAAAAATAAATTGGCATTGAACACCACGCAAAATCTCTCGATCGAAGGCCATTGATGTAAACCTGTCGTCGAAAGTGAGAAACTTGCCATTGAGGCATGCAAGCTTCAAAGTACCGAAAGGGGTTTTTCCTAAGTCAACTTATTCGATAATGAGCTGATGTCGACAAGAAGTGACCCGTCATAGGAGGGCCTTAATGAATCCCACATCTACGACATGGAACAGAGCAAATGATTTTGGAGGTGAAAACGATCTGATGATACAGGGTTCAGGGTAGCAGTCATGAAAGAATGGAGCGTGAATGTATTGCAGCGGATGAGACACATGTGAATTCTCTAAGCAACTTCTCTTGAACATATCGGCAACACTGGCTATGGATTGGTAGCGTTAACCCCAAAGACGGATGGTGTGACCGACCAATAGTGATATGACCAGTAAATGAAACAAGCCAACTTGACTCAGATGTGGAGAGAAAGTGTCATGTTCAAGAGTGACTTGCTACCAATAAAGTTTCTTCAAGTTTTCTTCCCAATTTTCCCTAGTCATTGCTGACCAGTACCTCTTTATTTTTGTCAAGCTTGAGAAGGATAACATATGCTTATTCTATAATTTGCCCTTCAGGTGAACCTGTCGCTATGTTTTAACGAGCCTAGCGACAGTGAAACTCGTTCTCGTCCATCTGGACAAGTTTGTCACTATTAGGTTTTAATGAGTTTAACGACAAAGATAACTTGATCCTTCTCAATTTTAGAGAGTCTGAAAGGGACGGAAAGGAAACTCCAATGATTCTTTTTAGTCATATAATGCCTTAAGTCTGAAAAAGTGTAAAATAATACGAAAGGGATGAATTTTTGATAGTTTTAACGAGTCGAACAAGACAAGCACTCGATCTTTTTGTGTAAATCCAAAATGATTAAAATCTAGAGGATGGATAGCACTTCCGATGACTTTCACGAGCCAGAGAGGGTAATCTCTTGGCAATATTTTCATATTTTACGAGTCAGTTGAAAAGAGCTTAAATGAGACTCATTTTCCGAGGAACGAGTGATGACTTTGGGTAGCGGTTGATTCCAGGTAAGGTTTGGAACAATCACAGCAGTGTCACAAGGATGGCTAACAGAATCACTATTCGGAGATGTTCCTCGAAAGGGGTAAACAATCAAATGGAGGTGAATGATCGGCTAAAATAGAGTGAAGGTGATGATGAGAACATGACCAAGGCTCAAAAGCTAATGATAATGCATTCACAATGGTTATTTACTGGAGATCGGTTCATTTTTTAATGAGCTTAAACTCTGGGGGAAGCATTTTCTCATTGCTTATGTTTATTTTTTAACGAGCTTGAATTTCGCATTAAAACTGCTCGTGCCAGTCATATAATAAGGATATCTCATCTAAGATGCCATTTTTTATGGAGCTTGCACCTTTTAAAGCTTTGCCCCAGATCCTTTCTTTATGCAATCTAGGATGCGACCAATCCTACGAGTTTAAAGGGTTAGAGGACCTACAAATTTAAAAAATAAATGGTCACTCTTCACTTGCATGCAAAAAGGTTTGCATGCCCCCAGGTATAATGAAGAATTTCTAGGTTACCATATAGAATCTCTTACTTTTGCAAGATAGTTTCCATCCACATTGTCGATAGAAACACTTCCTGGCTTAGTCCATCTAGACCAGGGTGGTTCTAAATCCAGACCTCCTAACCTTGACGAGGGAATCTTATTCTGGTCTAACTCCCTTTTCCTGTAAGGACGGGTCTGAGACCAGTCATCTTCCTCCGCAGAAACCTACTTTATACCTAAAGTTTCCCTTCCGAAGTATGCCAGGGTACATGTCCCCTGGGTTTCAGCCATATCCCCCCAAATCACTCGTGCTCATCAGGTGGATGGACTGGAGATCAATGAGACATTCCTTGCATGAAAAGACCATTTAGGGATGGAATTTGACTATTTGATATGTGTGAACCGGGGAATGGCAGCCGGTCTACGAGCTTGACCACTCTGCCTTCATGTGGAAAACACATTACTCTAAAGATTGAGGAGACGACGGCTCCCATGCAATAAATATAGTCATGTCCAAGGAGTAGATTATAATCTAGGGGTCCTTGGACTACCATCATGTTCATGTGAACGATTTTCGTTCTCAAAGTAATGGGCACATTGGGAAGGATCCCTAACGGTCGATTGGTTCCTTTGTCAAAGCCTGTCAGATTTCTCATTTGAGGCAGAAGTAATGGCGAACGAAGCACTTTCCAAGCAGTTGAGGAAAGGATACTCACATAATCCCCTTCATCTATGATGGTACTAGCCATGACCATTCTATAAGCTTGTACAATGATTCAGAATGGTACACTAGCTGGTAAACGGGGTCTGCCTAGTAGATTCCAATCGAAGGAAACAACTAGGTTTCTTGGAGGTGGGACCAAATAGACGACCGGATACGACTCTGATGAACTTCCTTCCTGCGGTAAAGGAACCGGTAGACTGCCCCAAGTTCATCGGAGTTTTTTTTATGAAAATAATTTGAACGGTGTCATTCTCTTTCTCTTCAGTGACGGTATCACTCGAAGATGATCCCTCTGAAGGAAAAACCAGGTCAATTGTCACCTCGACCTTTTGACTTTTGTCAGGTATGGATTCAGAGGGTTCGTTTTCAATGATAGATGGTTCGACTGACCACAACGGCGTGTCGGTCGGATTTTAAACCAGTGGTGGACTCGACAAGAGTTTCTTATATCTAGGAGGGAGCCATAACGATGAAGCAGGACGGTCATCCAAAACTCTTTTGGCTTCATCTAGGAAGGGACAACGGTGGACGACGTGATTGCCTTCACACAGTTTACAAGGAAATTTGTGATTCCTTTTTTGTCCAGATACTTCGCTTTCACTGGTTGATGGTGTACTTTCAACATGATCATCAGATGTTGACGACACCAGATTGTGCAAATGAGGAGACCAGTCCCTTAAAATCTGAGGAATGCAAGGACAATCTCAATGATAGTGATCTCCTTTGCAAATAACACATGGAGATTTAGGTTTAGATAGTGTGGCGTGAGGATTTTCACTAGATGACACATGGTTGCCCCCTTTTTCTTTTGGCTCTTTCTTCTTCTTTTCCTTTTTCTCTTTCCGCTTCTTCTTCTTCTTAGTTACTTGATCTTTAGATTTACCAACTTCATCAAGCCAAGAGAAAGGAGGAGAGGGAGAAACAAACGAAGTGGAAGGTTGGCGGGTAACTCTAGTATCACCTAGTTGTTGACTTGACTATTCATGAATTACGGTATTCTAAATGATAGAGGTAGAGAAGATCCATATGGGCAAACCAATCGTCAACCCTGGAAGTGACAATGTGGCCATATGGGGTGCACCAACATCTCCCCAAGAGGAGAAAGGACTAGGATTTTCTTCAAGGGGAAATCCTTGGTTGGTAGACTCCATTTTTCTCAACCTAAAGACCAACGAGGGAACTTGTGATGTTATTCCGATTAAAATAAATTGTAGACACTTTGACACAACTTGTTTTTTCAATTTTTACGAGTCGAGAAAAAACAAAAGATCACTCTACTTGCCTTCGATTTTTAATGAGCCTGAAGTGACAAGTGCTCAGATGGACCTTTTCCTTTAAGGAGTCTAAAAAGGAACGAAAGAGACTTCTCTAGAAATCTAGGCAGAGGGATTACCAAACCAATCATAAAACTGGAGAATACTTTTTATGGTATGGCAGTCAATCTTCTTGAATGCTATGTTCATTTCATTACGATCGATAGGGCGGCAGACACGGCTTCCTAAGGATAAAGGATATAGCCTATTGTGGTCTCCCAATATATACTCGACGGTACGTGGGAGCACAAGTCCGTACTGGCACTTGTCGTCTCAAAGTGGAAGAATCACCCAACCAACAATGAAAACAATAGTTACCAGGTTTTATGATGCCAGAATATGTCTCTAGCCTAGACTTATAGATGTTGTGCGTTAGGTTCCACAGCATTTTTAGATTCATTAAATTTATTTTATAGTTGATCTTTTTTAAAAATTTGCCTTTCAGGTTCACCACGTGATGTGTATACAATTCCTAAAATGCAGTCTAAGATGATAAACAAATGTTTAATCTTCTTTTGGCAATGAAAATCGTAGCTACTAAGGAAAGAGAACTAAGGGTCTTTCAACAAAGAGCACAGAGCACACAATAAATGCATTGTCCTAAATCAAACCAAGCAGTCTAAATGAAAATGCACATGCATGTATTTTTTTCCACCTTCTTAATGCACGAAGGACAAGAAGAACGCCAAGTGAAAATTTGAATTATTTTCCAAAGCGACAATACTAACAAATTTCTTTTTCAAAATGGGGTGAAGATAAGGATGACACTTTGCGATTTCGAAATGAAAATTGTTTTCGACACTTGAAAAACTACTAATTCAAATCACATACAAGAGTAACAGTACAATCGACTATCAAGAACAATGGGATTCTCTTCTATGACTAAAAACGATACTTGCGACACTTCCAGATCAAGAAACGATAGTCTGATTACGCTACTTCTTTGTAAAAGAGAACTAAAGATGGCACACAATACATAAAAAACACTTACAGTTCTTTGCACAATGGAGGTTGAATGATGGAAGAGAAGAGGGTTTCCAAAGAGATATACTAACCACAGACAGCAAAACTGCTGAATAGAACTGAAAAGAGTGAAGAAAAACCAAAGTCTAAAGGTAAAATCAACCTTTCCTGACCATTGCACCTGTCACACAGGGAATCCAGTATGCATCGCACCTACTGCACACAGGAAGTGCGATGCATATAGACTATCTTGAAGAGAGGGTGCTATGGTACCAGCATGAGACTTTTATCCAGTCTTTGATCGCAATTTGCAGTTCCATTCAGGGATTTACGCCGAGTAACTGATGTTCAGTGAATATAGATCATAGGGGTTGATCTAAGGAGGTTACTAGAGCCACGACTTAGGGCAATTAGAGTGTTTGCAGATCAATTGTTCAATTTATAAACAAAACATCGAGATAGAGTAAAGCAGCATTGATCTACTTTGCACTTGCATAGCAAATGCAGTTCGAAGGCTAGCTGGCTTGAGTTCAGGCTCCGTCTGTAAGTTTATAAAACAAACAAAAATAGACTAACAAACAATCTATTCACTCCCCAATGGAGTCGCCATTTTGTTACCAGGAATAGTGTCCACATAGAGCTACTATTCCCACTAACACTGGTAGCTATCTTAGAAACAAACAAGTTAAAACTACTTTCGTTTTCCTTTATGAAAAATAGACAAGAGGGGAACATAGGACACCAACCTTTGTCTTGGGCTTGGTTCCTTGCTTTGTTCCTCTCCTTCTCAATAGATATTTGTCGCTCTTTGTTTATCTACACAGCTTCAGAGAGCACCTGTGGAATCAAAGCAGCATAATACTATCGAAGAACAGAGATCTATATTAATAAACAACACAGGACCAGATATGTATTAACCACACAAATGCATATACAATCAAACATACACGAATGTTGAGTAAAACTTGAATAGATTTTTTAATATCAAGAATAGCAAGAGGATTACAACCAATTGTTCTGACCCAGCATCATCCTCCAGCAAGAAATCCCTTCTTCACCTCAAGTAAAGCTTAGATCAGAAAACCAACAACACTTCTCTACAAGATACAAGATTCCAGCCTCTGGATCTCTGTGATGAGGGATCCATATATAGATGATTGTAGGGGAGTGAGTTAGCTTCTGGGATTTTGATTAGTGTCCTCTCTCTGATAGTTCTTGATTCCACTTGGAGATTGATGATCTCTTACTCATCCCTAGTCGAAATCAGAGAGGAAAGTGTCAGAGGGGAAGTTTTTGGAAGATTCTATGATCTTCCACCTCGCAAATTGTCTCTTCCATTTGTCCATTCTTGCCCATCTCACCCTACAGAGGGGCCATCCAGTATGCATTGCACCCTTTACACTAGGAAGGTGATATGCATCGCACCCTCTACACTGGGCATTCAGTATGGTCCAGTTTTGACCATTTCTGAGCAGTTTTCTGTGGAGAACTTCTCGGAGATGATGTAATCAACTGAACTTGTTCCTTTAAGTAGTGAAGCAACACTTTTAGCGACTTAGGAGCCCTCAGTTTATGGACATTTATGATTGGGGTTGCAGTGCCCAAAAATGTCTATAACAATTAAGGCTCCCATTCAGATATTTTAGGGATTTTGTCATCTAGTTATAAAAGTATATAGAGTCGTTATGATGTATTGAAGGCATGTTACACATTGTAAAATTCAAATTGGTTTTTCTATGTGACCCTCTAAGAACTTGTCACTAGTCCTCACTCAAGTCAGCCAATAATGAAAGGGAAAACTCTACAAAGATAATGTCGGCTGACTTGAGTGATCATGTCTTCCTAATAGTCATGGAAAAGCCACTATATATATATTAGTGGTCAACCTTAGTTGGCAGAAAACAATTCGGGAAAGAAATTAAGGGATAATCAAGGGTGACATTATTGCAGGACCTTTTGTGGGCTAATATATCCTCACACATGTGAATATTACATATATGAATCAGGCTGAAGGTTGGAATCATATAAGGTTGATTTAGATTGGGTGAAAACTTCACTCAAGGAAGGCGAGTAGATGAGAAAGAAATCTCCCTCCAAAAGGAGACCATTCAAGGATCAAATGATGGAGTTAAGGTTTTTGTTATGAAGCAAAAGGTTGCAGGCCTATAAGAAGGGGCCAATATTCTGAAGCAATCAAAGAAGAAGAAGAAGAAGAATAAGTAGAGAGTTTATCTAAGGTTAAAGAGGAGGCGTGTGACTTGGCTTTGGAAGGGATCTAGTGTCAAGGGTCTTTGTCATGGTCTTGGTATTCATACATTGAAGGTTCTACAAGAAGAATTTATTTGGTTTTTCCTCACAAAGAGTGAGAGGTTTTGGCCATGGATGACAACCTATATACTGTGTCTCTTGTCTCTTTATTGTTCATGAATTGGTAATTGTCTTGATGAAAATAACACAATAGTAACATAGGAAATAGAATATCATAATCAAGAAGTGGAAAGACTCTCCGAGGAAATTATCAAAGTAGAGAAAGCACCTAACTATCGGTGCCCTGGATTTCTCAACATGGTATCAGAGCTAAGGTGATGATCTAGATTTAAACGGGAACGTAACAAATTACAGAGATAACCATAAACACAAAGATGTAGTGAAAATAATACTTCACTTCATTAATGTAAAATATTGAAAAATGCTTACAAACAGAAATGGAAATAAACCGGCTATGGTGATGGTAGATTATCTCTGAGAAGAGATGTGGCCACTACATGCCTTTGCACTATGTTACAATGAGGGTCGCATGCCTATTTATTGCTGAGAAAACAACGGAAACCCCTTAACATCCAAAAACTTAACCCTAGAAGATGAAATGCCAAACTGTGGGCCCCGTTTTGGGTAAATTGTTACATCCACTTCCTGGGGTCATAACTTTGGCACCCGATCTCCATTTGATGCCTACAATAACTTGTTAGAAAGATCTATCTGAGCACTACAACTTTGGGAAGAGAAACATCAATCCATGAAACTATGTTGCTCCCAGATTTCCCAAAAAACGTTGTTTAGTTCCTCAAAACTGCTCCAGAAGTTCATGACCCAAAAAACTGCTAAAAATAGTAAATTGTTCTACAATTACACAAACTGAAAAATTGAAAGAGACAGTTGGGGGGGTCTAAGTCGGATAGGTGGGTGGCCACCAACATACACATGGATTAGGTGACAAATTCAAGAAGGGGAATTTAATCAAATAGGGGCATCAAAGTTAGTGGAAGGATATCAAAGCACAATTTCAATACATACATCATACCAAAACCCTAGATTGAAGAAATATTCTTCAAAAAAAGTCTTCGGATAATCATCAGGGAAGAAGCAGAAAAAAATACCAAAAACCCTAGAAGAATTTATGAGATCATCTCTCAACCATCATCTAAGGAGTGGAATATTTTTCAAAATACCAAAGAATGCTAGATCAAATAAAAGTATCATCATCTTCGAATGTGTTTTTTAAGAAAGTTGTCTCTCATTAAAGCATAGCTTTAACCTTTGAATAAATCTAACAAAGTGATCTCTCTCCAAAATGGATCAAGCATTACTCTTGTAGAAAGAATCTATCAATAAGTAGTCTTCTATGATCTATATCACTATCAAGTTAAAGGAGGAGGCAACTAGAGAAAAAAGCATCTACTCAAGTAAGTATATTTATGACTTCATCTGAGTCTATCAAAATGTATTTTTAAAAGGGGAGAAACTAATTAGTTTGAGCTTCAAATTTTTCTACGTGGAAGAAAATATCACATTTAAATCTTATTGAGAATGAAGTCATCGAGCACATTAAGGGGTGAATAACCCAACCTCCTAAATACTATTCTCAATCATTTGCTAAAGACATGAAAGGGGCAGTGAGGGCCTAGAGGATTGAGATAGAATCCATTAAGGGCTCTCTCATACCATGTGTATCAAAATTAAGCACTTCAAAAGATATATATAACAAATTGGTAGAGTTGTTTTCTGTAAGTACTCTAGGAGAAGTCATCTCTCTAAGGCAATAACTCTATAAATTGAAGATTCCAAAGGAAGAAAGAATAGCCTCATATTTCTTAAGGATTTTAGAAATAAGAGATCAACTTCAAGATCTGGGTGAAAGAATGTTTCAAAAAGAAATGACCATTACAGTATTAAATGCACTAGGAGAGGAATGGGGCAACTTCACTTCAAGTATTTATGGGAAGACAAGAGCCACTCCTTTCCAGGATATTTGGTCATTATGCAATATTGAAGAGACAAAGATAAAGGAAAAAACTAACATAGGATCAAATAAAAAAAATCAAGAATATGTTGTTATCACAAAGAGAAAAGGAAAGTTTTGTAAATTTGGTCCTTAGAAAAATAAGAACATGGCTAAGATTCAATGATATGGATGTCACGAATATGGGTGGTATAGAAGATATTTTACTAAACTTAAGAAAGACAATAACACGATAAATAAGGAAGAAGCACATATTATAAAAGAAATGGAAGAACCTGAGATGAAGAAGCTTAAGAAGGAGGAAGAAAGAGATCTCTACTATGAATGAGATAATATCCTCCACTAAAGTACTCTTTAGTTGTGTAAATTATTGTTATCTATATAGGAAGCATTCGAAATAAGATAGGATAAGTCATACTAGAAAATGACATCACGGTAGAATCATTATAAGTAAGAGCTCATCACATCACCATAGGTAATATGAAGGAGGAACAAAATCTATGATAGTAAACTATGAAGGATATATCTCTTGGAAACCTCATTGAAAGCTTGAATGACACTTATGGGATAAATGAAGAATTAGTCTAGGATAAGGCTCATCATACATCAACCAAAAGGTTATCATCTGCATAATAAGATATGAAATATACTCAACATCCTCTAATGGGATATTCATTGAAAGGTACACCAATCACCAGGGGAAGAAAGTGTTTCATCAAGAATTTCAAACTTGTGGAATTCCTGAGATGATGCTGTGATGGTATAAAAGTGAAGCAGATCAATGGATTGAAGCTCTTTCATAAGAAGTTGTTGCGTGGAGTCTCGATGAGCCAAAGTAAAAATGGTGTATGTGTGATTACATTTGATGTTATGCAATTCATGTCATATGGTTGCATATATCATGAACCAATGATATATCTTAATACCATGATAAAACTAAACGATATCCTGAAAGGGATGTAGGAATGCATGGGTCACACATTCACTAGATG
Source organism: Pinus taeda (assembly GCA_000404065.3). Classification (NCBI taxonomy): domain Eukaryota; kingdom Viridiplantae; phylum Streptophyta; class Pinopsida; order Pinales; family Pinaceae; genus Pinus; species Pinus taeda. Next base: position 27,705 of record APFE031077917.1, on the reverse strand, counting down.
AAATCAACATAATATGTCCTCATGTGAAGTATGAGGTGGCTGACTGTTAGGCCCCTATACTACTAGTGTAACCCCTTATTGTTATTAGTACAACCCACTTATTATATTGATGTACCCATGTAGTGCCCATATTGTTATTATTGTGCCCCATAGAAGCCCACTATTGTTATTATTGTGCCCTTACATTATTATTGTTATGTAGGCTTTGATTATGTTATGATCCTTAGACTCCTATATATAGAAAGGAGGTCTTTTCATTTGTATCATCCAAGAATTGTTCATTTATGTAATGTAAAGGAGGTTGCCCCCTCGAAGAGGCTGAATTCTGAGGCATTGATCTATCTTTTCTATCTTTTCTTGAGCTGGTTTCATAACATCTGGTATCAGAGCTTTGGATTCTAGGGTTTAACTGCTCCAAATAGGTCATCGTGGAATTTTTGCTATAAATTGCTAGGCCCCTTTACTACTAGTGTAACCCCTTATTGTTATTATTAAAAACCACTTATTATATTGATGTACCCATGTAGTGCCCATATTGTTACTATTGTGCCCCATAGAGCCCACTATTGTTATTATTGTGCCCTTACATTATTATTGTTATGTCGGCTTTGATTATGTTATGAGCCCTTAGACTCCTATATACAGAAAGGAGGTCTTTTCATTTTTATCATCCAAGAATTGTTCATTTATGTAATGTAAAGGAGGTTGCCCCCTCGAAGAGGCTGAATTCTAAGGCGTTGATCTATCTTTTCTATCTTTTCTTGAGCTGGTTTCATAACATTTGGTATCAAAGCTTTGGATTCTAGTGTTTCGCTGATCCAAACAGGTCATCGTGGCATTTTCACTATAACTTGTTTTCTGGGACGTTTCAGAAGCTAAAAAAAAACCATTTGAGAAGAAATCCCGTTGAACCTCGAGTCCAAATTTCAGAGCTTTTCATGCTATATTTGCGGAGATATCATCTGAGGAACTTTGTCTTTTTGCAAACTCCTGAATTACATTCCAAACAGGTGACCAAGGGAAAATCGTCATAACTTTCTCTCTAGGCATCAGATTGAAATTTCATAAGTAGGTGCAGAAAGAGGACGAATAGTGGTTTCTTGTATATATATTTTCAGTGCAAAAGGTTGAAACAATGACACGTGGCACTTCATACAAGTTCACTCTTCTGGAAAGGTCTATAATCAGGTCATCTTGGGAGATTGTGCATAACACCTTCTTGGAGAATGCAATTTGGATCAGACTGGTGACATTAGAAAGAGGACGCAGAGGGCTACTACAGGTTGCAGTTTCAGAACTTAAATATCAGAAAGTACAGAGTTACAGTCGTTTCAAGAGTGAGCTCCTAAAATCAAGAAAAAGCAAGACGAGGAAGTTTGATGGCAAGGATCTGGTAAATTGGATACTTCAGATGGAGCAATATTTTGATCTACATGGTGTACCACTGTTACAAAAGGTACGTATTGCATCTTCATATTTAGAATTGGATCAATTTTTATGGTATGAAGGGCTTTTTTCTTGTAAACAACTTGTTACATGGTCAATTTTCACGGAGGAAATGATAGCACATTATGAGGATACAAAGAGCAACACCTTCTTTAGAGCAAGACCACAACAATTGGAAAGAGTAAAAGGGCTTTGTGACATAGTGGAAAGAAAAATTATGGAAACCAGGAAGCATATCCCTCACAACTATAAACATGGAAGTGTTGTTTCTGCTAGCCTTCCACAACCTACAAGGGTTACACCACAACAATTAGAAGAAAAAAGAGGAAAAGGGCTTTGTTACAATTGTGATAGCAAATGTACTAAAGGTCATAAGTGTGCTGAGAAGAAATTATTTTACATAGAATATGAAGACGAGGAAGAAAAGGATCAAGAAACATCAAAAGAAGAGGATATATGCCAGGACCCCACCCTAGAGAAAGAAGAAATGAATCAGACCATATCTTGTAAAGCATTGGCAAGAATTACCACTCCTCAAACTCTCAAGATAGAAGGACATATCAAGAAGAAAAAGGTGCAAGAAGTAAAAGATCACATCGAGAAAGAAGAAATGAATCCAACCATATCTTGTAATTCATTGGTCGAAATTACCACTCCTCAAACTATCAAGATAGAAGGACATATCAAGAAGAAAAATGTTCAAGAAGTGAAAGATCACAACGAGCATCAAGAAATGAATCCGACCATATCTTGTAAAGGATTGGAAGAAATTACCACTCCTCAAAATCTAGAGATAGAAGGACATATTAAGAAGAAAAAGGTCTAAGCAGTGAAAGATCACATCAAGCATCAACAACAAGTTCTCCAACTTTTAAAGGATAATGCCACTTCGATGCAAAATCAAACAAAACAACAGGTAGATCAACATCATAGTGAAAAATGTTTTGATGTAGGTGATTGGGTATTTTTACTGCTACATCTCAAGAAAGCTATTTATGAGAAGGAAATGTTAGCAATACTACATGCACTTAAAAAATGGCGACCTTACCGAATGGGAAGACTCTTCAAGGATGAGGATGTGGAAGCATTGTTGTGTGCTATTTCTATTATCCAACTCGATTGGATAAATGAAGCAAGGGATGAATGGAAGAAGGACGAAGAAGTATGGCCACTTATTCAAAAGTTGCAAAAGATCCCAATTCAAACAATATTGTTAGAAATTGAAGAGGAAGGAAAAATCATATTGGAACTTGTAGCAGTCACAGAAACAAGAACCCGACAGCTACGAAATCGATCAATTTCAGAGTATATGATCAAGTGGAAGAACTTACCCGCTAAAGATTCCACATGGGAGGACAAGAATTTTATACAAAAGCATCAAGAACTACTCAAGTGTTGAGGACAATGCTTTTTGAAGGAGAGGGGCATGTTAGGCCCCTATACTACTAGTGTAACCCCTTATTGTTATTAAGTACAACCCACTTATTATATTGATGTACCCATGTAGTGCCCATATTGTTACTATTGTGCCCCATAGAAGCCCACTATTGTTATTATTGTGCCCTTACATTATTATTGTTATGTCGGCTCTGATTATTTTATGAGCCCTTAGACTCCTATATATAGAAAGGAGGTCTTTTCATTTGTATCATCCAAGAATTGTTCATTTATGTAATGTAAAGGAGGTTGCCCCCTCGAAGAGGCTGAATTATAAGGCATTGATCTATCTTTTATATCTTTCCTTGAGCTGCTTTCCTAACAGAGTCCCACTAGAAAGCTAAGTCTGGGAAGGCTAGCCTGAAAGAAATAAATTTTTGCATATTTTGATGGCCTGGGATGATTAGGCATTGGGCTAGCATAGTACAAGAGAGTACAAGAATTGGTTGAATAGAAAGGAAGTCATCTTATTGTGGTATAGAGAAGTAGTGAGAAGAACCAATGATCAAGGAGTCAAGCTAACATGGCAGTGTCAAAAGCTTGAATCTGGTGGTTTTTGCTTTATAAATTTAACAAAGGAAATTGTTTCAAAACATAAGGCTCGAGACCCTTTTATCTCTCCTCAATGGTGATGTGAATGATGAAATCAACATGGCATGGCAATATTTACTAGAGGCCTCTAAATATCCATAGAAATAAAATATGTTGTAGTAGTATTGGGATGCTATATTTCAACAATAACCACAAGTTCCTTAGAGAAATTTGAAAATCCATACACAAATAGCCTTTTCCCCTCAAAAGAATTTTTTTTCAGAGGACTAGGAGCACTATGAGACCAAGTATCAGTCCAAGAATTTGGATGTGCAAAATAACTGGTAAGAATAATTCCTCTCCCCCTTCTCGAATAATGTGAATGCTACAGGTATGGAAATTATGGGCACAAAGAAGTTGCATGCGAACTTGGAAAGAATTCACCTCCTTTCTAGAACAAGTCAAACAAAGGTATGAATCATGTCAAGAGTTAGAAAGGAAAATTGTGTAGGAGTTATTATAGTAGTCATAAGAGAGGCATGTCGAATGGCGCATGGAGCCAACAAAGACTAATGTTTTTCTTTAAAGATTATCAACAAAATATTAGCATATTAGAGCCTAAAATTCTTTTAGTTGATCTCTCTTATATATCCTGCAATAGGAAAAGACTTCAATTATATAAAAGAAACAACAAGGCCCCATACATTTCTCGAATGCGATACATGAATAAAACAAGAATATACAGTGAGAAATAATGATAATAGGTAATTTGTAGATTGGCATTAATTGGTGCTAACAAGAGGAATGGCCAATGGTTTGTATGCTTAGACAATGGTAGAGAGTCACTCTCTTAGGTAAGAGTACCAAATCAACTCATGTAATCAACTCACAGTGTTAATCAAGTAAAAAATTATCATATTGAGGTGTGGAATAAAAAGGGAGATAATCTACTCAGAAGGATTAGATGTATTCTTCCTCTTCATTGAAAAGAAGAGGTTGGCTTCAAGAGAAGCCAAAAAGGTCAGTTGCAAGGATAAAAAAGGGACATGCCTAATAACGCATTTGGAGGATAAGGGAAGTATGCCACCTCTTTTTTTTTCCTTTTTTTATTTAAATTCCTTTGGGATTTTGGCATGAAATAAGCTGATAATGTTTGTATTTTGGCAGTTATGCCAAACATAATAGCATAGCACTAAAGCTTGATAACAAATGCATGAATGGGTCGACAACATTATAGTAGCAAGGATGAGTTAAAAGGCATATTTTGTAGTGAAGCTAAAGTTGGAGCTCGCTAAAAATAGAAGAACCTCTATTAAATCCTGTAACTCACCAGAATTGAGGAAAACATCAATCTAACTCAGTTCTTCTTAGGGAAACAATAGAGTAGAGTTTGATGACTTAAATAACATATTCAAACGAGTCAGTTGAAGCAAGAGAAAGAGACAAATAGAACATTCATGCAAGCATTGAAGAGCAATTTAACTAAATTTTGAATCCAAAAATATCAGTCCAAATTCCTTTATCTGCGTAATCTAATTCGCAAAGTGGACAGATGAGTGCAAGAGTGCGACTATGCTGGCTGTGAGCAAGTGTGTGACAGGTTGTTGGTGCAACCTAATGCATAATATTAGTATGTATCAAGGATGAATCAGATATCGTATTTCATATTTGAAGACGTGCAATTGGTGATATTTTTTGAATGGTGTTTTAATGAAGAGGCTTTTATAGTGATATTGGAAAATTGCAAAAGATTGATGTTGTTGGTATAGTTGGTGATTTTTTCAGTAATCATAGATTCTTGAAGGTGTTTGTTTGATGATCTTGGTAAGTAGTTGAGATAAGAAATTTTATTCTTTTATGAAATCAATGGCCTATTAATTTCAATTTGAAAATGGATGAAAGATGGATCAAAAGGACCAGCAAGGGGTAGCTTGCATTTCAGGGACAAGAGTCCCTTTCAGTGAAAGCTGATAAATGAAAAGGGGCAAGAATCCATTTCAATATTGGTTAATAAACAAGTGGGGGAAGTGGTCCCTTTCAAGAGTGGTTGATAAATGAGAAGGTGAAAGAATCTCTTTAAATGAAAACTAATAAACAAGCAGGGATAGAAGTTCCTTTCAATAGCAGCTAATAAACCTACAAGTAGAAGCTTGTATGTTCCAAAGAAATTAAGGTAAGATTTATGTCTTATATATGTGTCTGTGCGTGTGTGTGTGTGTGTGTGTGTGTGTGTTTCACAAGTTTATGACAATGGTTATAATGTTATGTTTTACATGATTGACTTGTGTTACAGATCCATGAGTGTTATGCAACCAGCAATGGTTCTTTCTTCCAACATTAAAACAACACCAATTCCATTTCCTCAGATATCACATTACACAATAAAGGTTTCTGTGAAGTCTGGTGTAGCTAAGACCGGTACTTGGCATATTTCCTCTTTAATATGTTCAAAGGCTCTCGTTTCTTTTGGAGTCCAAGAAAATGCATCGTTCTTCTATAATGTTGTTAGAGGAGCTATTATTCTCCCATAATTCTTAAAAAACTTGCGATAATACCCTATCAACCTGAGAAATCCTTGTAGATGCTTTATGGATGTGGGGATTTTCCATTCCTTAATGGATTTAATTTTTCTAGGGCTACCTTAACACCTTCATGAGATACAATATGACCCAAATATTCCACCCCTTGTACTCCAAAGAAACATTTGGAGGTTTTTGCATATAATTGTTTCTCCTCCAATATTTTGAGCACTCTATCAACATGTTGAACATGATCCTTAAAAGACTTGTTGTAGATGCATTTTATTGAAATAATATGTGGCTACCAATTGCGATGTTAATGACTAAAATATGTTTCAAGCATTTGATATCACCTCTTGCCAGCTTTGATTTTCATAAAGTAAATTGCCTACATGCATGACACCCTATCTCACCTGTGTTTTCTAACATATATTGATCTGTGTCATTTACTCCATTCAATATTGTTTATTAAGGCCATATATGGAAATCCCTCTTTTCATCAGCGCATCATGAAATTCATTTAATCTACCATTATACACCATTCATGAAAACTACAACTCATCATCTTGGTTTCTTAAACTTCAACTATGTGCCATTATGTTACTTGTGATGACCAAAGAATGCTGTTGATGTGAAATTCTATGTAACATCTATATTTTAATTCTATTTATGACATATTATTCCACTTTGGCATCCTTCACAACTATTTATTATGACATGACACACCACTTATAATCTAGCCATGTAGTGTATCCTTTCTCTAAATCATTAGTCGTTATTGGAATTACCCATCCTAAGTGGAATACTTGTTTTGTGCCATTACCATCCATGATGGTCATCCTCACCTATGTCATTAATTCTAACATTTATTCACCATACTTCTCAATTTTTATCCACAATAAGTGAGTTTTCACTTTGTTTATGAGCCTTCAGGGGGTATTTGTAATGTTCATCTTTTTGTTCTTAGTTATTCCTTTACAAATTGTCTTGCAATATTATTGGACGCTTAGGAGAAAAGAGGATATTCTCTAGAACAATGTGATTGTTCTTTGGCACACTAAATTATCAGGTATGCCTAAATATGAATAAGTTACTCCATAGATTAATGGATTCATATTACATTAAGTTCTTGATGCCTTGTACCTATATTTCTTCTTGTTTCTTTACTAGTTGCTTGATGATGTCTTGGAACTTGTATTGACTCCTTCATGTGAAGATAAAATTCCATCTTTTTCATGCAAAGACATTTTCTAGTTCATAAAACTCGTTGTTATTTGAAATTATCACTCTGCATGTTTGCATGAAGCCAATATTTACTCACTTGCAAAGTAAATAAGGTCTCCATGAATTTTTTTGTATAGTTATGTCTCACCCCACAGTATTTTCTACTTAGTATTATTGCACTACATAGCGTGAGCTCTTGAGGCACAAAAGCACTTTGTATTTTTCTCAATTCCTTGAATTGGTATCTATTTTCCCCACATTTTGAAATTCACCATCATATTGAACTTGTTGAGATTGTCTTTATACGCTCTAGCCTCAAATGACATACCTTCTTTGTGCATACTATCTTTCATTTAAAGGCTCATGTTGTAGCATATTCAATATGTTTCTCACTTTGTTATAAAGGCCATGGAAAAGAAAAAATATGTATGCATCTCTAGCCAATACATAGTGCAGACCCTCTTCTTTTTATTAAAACCCTTTCAAAAAGTTTTCAACACATAATTGTGGTTATCATCTTGACTAACAATTTAATGGTTGTGATGATGATGGGTCATTAGGTTAATATTAATACACCGTTTATGAAACTGTATAGTGCAATTGGTTATTTTTTCTTTATTACACAATGCATGTTGGATGAGAGCCCTTGAGGCCCTAGGTCTTGAGCACAAAACTATGTCGACATTACCATTGAGTAAGACCAATGTTTTCTCTACGACTGGGGCAAGACTAGTATTCAAATAAGATCAATTCATTTCAAATATACACAACTTCTTGATTATATTTTTTGTATGACAAATTTTGTTCATGTCTCATGCCTCTATCCATTCAATAAGAAAAAGTAGGGGGAATTTGCTTGTTTCCAATCTTTTGACAAACTCAACAACTCATTTCCTTTATAAGCCATATATGACTTTGCTAAGGTGATGATTCTCGTTTAAGGAATGCTACCTAACAAGCAATGAAAATAAATAAAAATTCTCCTCTAGGCTTAGATTGGTCGATTTTGTAACATATAGACATACATATTTGCTCATGGGGATTGAGTTACTTTGTCATCTTCTGCTATAGAACCAAATGTTCATATCTCAGTGCATAAGATTTATGCATTATCTTATTTTTTTGTCTTCATGCAATTTTCTTGTGGCCCACATTTAAAAAAAAATACATATAGCCCTCACATTCCTGGCAAAGGTTTCATTGTATTACTTCTGCATAATCTCATGCATCCCCAATTGTGTGTGTTATCAATCATTGGTTAAGCTACAAGTCATTTCTTTTTGTGTCTTTTCATACTCATAATTTGTTGTTTCAATAGTTTATCATTGATATATGTGCATGGATATATCAGACTTACAAAACTTGCTAAATAAGTCCCATATCATTATAGCATCATTCCTTTTCTTCTTTGTATGACATTATGCAAATCTTTGATTCTAAATGTGTTTTGCTGATGCATCAAGCAATTATTCCTTTTTACCTACAATTCGTTTTCCTGATTATTTGTTATTTAAAAGACTCATGTAATATTAAATTTGTCGATACTGGAATACCTTATTTTGCCATGACCTACAAGTAACTTGATTTTCATGTTACAATATTATTTTTATAACAAAAATAGGGGAGAGGGAAGAAATAATAGAGACAACATACTAGGAATAAAGAAAGAAAGAAGGCTTATGGTTTTGGTTCAGTTTGATGGAGATTCAAAGGAACTAATGTAGCTACTTGAAACTAGCATTATAAATCGAATTGATCAACCTATTTCTTAGCCTCCACAACCCTCCATTCATAATAGGACTAGTATTGGAATCCCTGTACCACCTCACATTTATATGCCACTTATAATCCCTACCAATGATGGTTGAAGAAACACAATCCATTTGTTAGAGTCAATATTTTCATATTGGCATCAGTGACCAAAACTCCTCTTTTATATCATATTAGGGTCCCATTTTGAATTTTTTTTCATTCCACCTAGGTCCTCATTTAAAAATTTACTCACTGATGGTAGCCCTATGTCAAAATACCTACTCTCTCTCTCTCAAAAATCCATATTTGTTGGCCCACCTTCATGTGTCTTACTAAGTACACATTGAATATAAAGTATCATTTCATCATCTTTTGTGTCAGTCAAGTCCACCTAGAGTCTGCTCATTCAATGTCCCACTAGGTCTTTAGGTTTCATTCTTTTTCAAGGTCCAATAAAACATCATTTCACCGCATAAGGTCAGCAAAAGTATGAGAGTGAAAAAAATAATATCCCGTTTTAGTTAAAGAGGATTTGCAAGCATGTAACCATGGTTGCGAAAATTCTAATTTTGATTTCAAGTAAGAATTTCATTAAAGTTTGTAATTTTATTCCAAAAACAAAGATGTAATTTTATTTTTATATTTATGTAATTTTATGTCATTATATGTAATAAGTAACTTTTCCCTAGCTCTCAACTCAGTTCCAAAATGCCAAAGACCAACAGAGAAAGGTGAAAGTATTCCCAATGTATATCAAGAGATCAATTTGTCAAAGAAAAGTCAAGTGCAAACGTATAGGTTCCAAAAGTAAAGTGAATGATAAAAGGAAGGAAGGAAGTGCGTCCCAAGGCCCAAAAAATCAAATTTGATGAAGTATAAAAGCCACCAAGACATCAAAAGAAAATCCATTTTCACTCTCAAAGGGTGAGCTCACACTCCCTTGGCTCAAAAATTTGGTTTTGTAGGTTCAAAGGTGAAACTTTTCTTGCACTACGCTTAGAGATTTGGGCGTTGCATTTTTTAACATTGGCATTGCACTTTTGGCTAAGGCACTATGCTTTTTCCCAGTGCACTGCGCTTTTTCTGAGTGAGCCTCCAAAGTGCCAAAACACCTCCAAATCCTCTCAAAAGCTCAACAAGACTTTGTTTCCTCCTCTACCAAGTAAGTAACCCTACTTTTCCACCCATTTGCACTTCCAAACAACATTTATTTTTAGTGTTTTGATTCCTAAGAAAAATTGGCCCTTGGGAAAGGGACAAAACCCTAAATTCATTCCTATCCTAAAATTTGTTGCCCACAGACACTACAACACCTTACTACATCACTGTTGAAACCATCCCTACCGTTACACTATCATTTCCTAGTCCCTAAACACTTTTCCCATAAAACCCTAAGACCTATGTTTCTAAAATCCCTAAGCAGCCTCTACCATAAACCTGTAAATTAATTTTCATCCCCAGTTCCCTTCACATTTTCTCCTCCTATCACCTCCCATAGTTCCATAATCCACCACCTCATCTCCCCAAATTTTTATAGTCCTATCCCCATTCCCTAGACCTATTTCCACTTGCCATTCCCACCTACCTTACCTCTAGGGTCTCTTCAGCAAACATTATGGATGAAGACAGAGACTATATGGAATAGGAGGATACACAAGAAGAATAAGATAGGGAATAGAGGAGGCCACACAAAGGAGGTAGAATCCTAAGGTTGGAGCCCAGTAGCATAAATGAATTCATGGCTTCACCAATGGCAGTCTCATGTTTTCAATATGTGGGTTGCTTTGACTTTTTCAAAATGATTGAAAGAGTTCAACATCACCATGTTTTGGGTATACTCTTTGCATAAAACCTTAAAGACAACCAAGTAACCCTAGGAGGAGTGACCTTCACTTTGTCTACTTCTATCATTTCTACTGCCACAGGGATTCCAAACATGGGTGAGAGATGGTTTGAATCAAAGGATTTGGAGGATCATTATTATGAACCATTCATCAAACCACTATATAGAAATGAGAGGAGGAGGGTGTTCCCTTTCACCTACTTTCTTAATAGGTATGCCACTGTGATGAAAATCATCATGAAGTACTTATGTTGTGAAGGTAGGTTCTCTAGGCTTTATACCTACCATATCAGACTTCTTATGCACTTCACAAGGATAAAATTCCTCAATATCCCATACTCTATGTTTAGAAGTATAGAAAAAATGGCTTCCATTGTGCAAAAGAGAGATTATGACCAGAAAATGAACAACCTTTTCCATCACTCATTGATCAATATCATTGTCCTTCATCACCTTGATCAATTGCATATTTCATGGGACAATTTCATTGCCAATGACATTTTCACTGCTCCACAAGCTCCACATACTAAAGGTATGTCTTCTTCATCTCATCCCACTGATCATCATGCTAAAGTTATACCTCCTCCATCTCAACCCACTACTTATATTCCTCCATCTGATCAACCACCCTCAGTATCACCGCCATCATCACCATTTCATGATCATACAGGGTCACCTAATAGAGATGAGATCATCAGGGCTAAGAGCATAGATGTGAGCACATTGGCACATACTTATCAGAGAGGCCACAGGCAAGTGTTTTTCCAACAAATTGTGGGAGGGGCCTTACCTTCTTCATCAACAAAGCAGGTAAACAAAGGTAAAGAAAAGATGACAGAGGTAAAGATCCAATAGCAGGAGGAGGACCTCCACAAAACAGAATGGGATTTTGACTTGATTGACCTAGGTGAACATGATGACAGTGAGAGCACAAGCATTGTCATCAAAGAGAAATATGCACTCATCAAGGGGCTCCAAATCAAATTGCAGATGGAAATATACATCATCTCATATTATGAGCAGGAAAATAAGCAACATGAGGCCAAACATGAGGTCGTGGAGATTAAGCTCAGCAAGGCATAGAGGGAAGAAATGAAAGTCAAGGCATTGATATAAGAAGCCTATGGCAGGTATGGTGATCCTAAAGAAGAGAAAGAAACTAGAAAATTACCTAGAAATAGAGGGTTGAAAAGAGCTCTAGAACTAGAGAAGAAAAAGGAAGTTGAGCTTGCTAATGAGCTCACATTGAATGAGAAATTTTCCATCTTGGTGAATGAAAACTGATAGAATTGGCTTGATAAAGTCAATCAGCATCTAGAGAAGCACCTAAACAAAGCTAACCAACAAAATGAAATTCAGAAGAAGATGACAAAACACTATGCCAAAAGAGAAAGGATTGCCAGGGAAAAACTCAAAGCTACAAAGGACAAAATTGAAGCCCTAACAAAGCAAAAGGAGGAAGATAAACTTGAAATACTTACTGAGGAACCACTCATGGCCTAAAACACATCATCAACATTCCTCAGGATAAATTTTGGAAACTTTTGAAGTTTCGTACATTTTTGGAAATTTGTGCACTAGTCACACTACCAAAACCATAGCGCATAGCGTAGCGCTCTAGGCCTTTCACATTCCCTAGGGACCTCCAAAAGAGAAATGGCTACCATAATTGGATTCAGAAGGCCAAATATAGTCAGGAAAACCACTTTGCTAAGTTTTTTTGTGTCAACTGTGTAGTCAAAAGGTCAAAAAACACCCAAACAATCAAGTGTCTGCCCTATTTTGGAGGTTGGCATTGTGCTTTTGACCAGTCTTGGGAGAATCCACCTTTGGAGGGAAAAAACTTTACCATTTTGGAAACTAAAGGTATGTTTGGAAACTAGACAACATAGGACTTCCAATGAGATATCGTGCACTCAATTTGGACACCGAGAACCCCATCAAAACAGGAGTTGAAGTTGGTATTGTGCTTAGGATAGTGGCGTTGTGCTTTTGACACAAATTTCCTGAGTTTCTTCATTTTGTAAATTTTCTCAATTTTGATAGTTTCACCTTGAAAAACCATATTTTTGCCCATGTAATTGATGTATGTAAATGTAATAATGATGTTTTTGTTGTTACTTAGGGTAAATACATTAAGTGAAAACTCTTTTGGTGATGTAATGAATGAGTTTCCAAAAAGTGAGGGATGAGTCATTTTGACCACCCTACACTCTAGCTATCAGTTTAGTTTTTGGTGGAACTGCTTCTCCTATCATGGATTTGACCCCTGAGGTTGGGAGGAGTTTGTTTGAGGCCTATATCATGTACTTTCTTAGTCATTCTACAGGTTGGACTCCATTGGATGTTGTATTAGTGTTTCATACTTTGGCATGCAATTAATTGGATGAGTTGCAGCTATTTTGGTGAGATTCTTGTGGCATATTATTTTGAAATTGTTTCTTCTTTAGTAACATGTGTGTGAATGTTTTGTATTTTCCATGATCCATTTCATTTGTAGATATGTTTTATTTTCAAGTACGATACGCATAATTCATGTTCTATGCTCTGTTTTGGTAAAATCATCACAATTTGTTTCATTTCTTCAGTTTAAAAAGAATTCATTATTTCTATGCTCTTTTTATCACCTCATTAGTCTAAACAACTCCATCAAGATACCATAAAGTGTTAAAGTACTTGCCTACCTTGCCCCATCAGATGTCTGCAATTATGAATTTCTTTTGCCCTGACCTAGTTCACTCTCTGACCTAATTCACTCATCCATTGATTACCCCAATAAAATCAAATCAAAACAACCTTTGCACATCATAACTATCCTAAAACCCTAATCCATTCAGCCCTCTTGGATGTGATCCTTTGGAGGGATCCCTCTTTGACTTGGTAGGGCTAGCTACCAAGTTAAAAGATTGGTCTATGGTTACCTCAGCTGGACGCTTCCTCAACCTTGGATATCCGGAGGAGTGATAACACCATCCACAACCATTATGTTTCGTTCAGGGGTGGCCAAAAACTTCACTATCTCAACCCCCTCCCCCTCTTGAACCTCATATTTCACATCAATTACAATTAGTTTCTTCTTGTGTTTTCTGCACACCACAACTAGTAGCTCAGTTCTCCAAGCCAGCTGATTAGCCTCCTCCATGTGCTAGTCACCGAGTCAAATTCATCTCATGGTTCTTCTCACTCTGCCACATCCCATCCTCCCCAATCAGAGTGACAGGTTGAAAGTGCTCCCTCTCATATGCCAGAATGAAAATTTATGAGTATTTTTAGATAGAGTTTTATGCACATATGGATTATGTCTCATTTTCTTCTACTATTTTGGTTTACTTTATCAGCAGTAGTTTACACATACTTATGGCAGTTGTGTATGTTTATATGGATGGTTTACAACACTTATTTATGGATGTAATTTTTGGGTTTTTGTATTGTATCGGTTATAAATTTTTTTGAGGATGCATGTATAATTTTGAGGATGTATTTACTGATCATTATGATATTAAAAGATGGAGATACAAGCGTATTTTAGTAGGCAAAAGGAGTGATTTGTTGATGTTTGATGATGTTTGCTTCAACATCTATGCACATACATGATGATGGTGTTTTATGGAGGCATAAAGATTATGTTTCCTTATACATATGGAAGCATGATTAATTTATTTTGAGATGATATGGCACATGTATTTTATGATGATCATATTGTTAATGGTTATATTTTATGTCGAGGAGTCATATTAGTCACTTATAAAATGGAATAGGAGGGTCCCACCTGCTAGGAAATTTAAATATAATAAGTATAAATTTATTCCTTTAAGATTTCCCTTTATAACTCCCACCCTCAAACTCTAATTAGTACTTGATTAGAAAAATACAACAAATGACCAAAGTGGTTCAACTATCCACTTTGAGGAAGCATAAAAGAGGGAAAGAGTTATTAAGGAAGGGAGACAATACTGTAATGAGAGGTATGCATGAATTTCTATTTGTCATTCATTCCTCCTAATTTCAATACTTTGGGAAGTACAAGAAGTTGAACCAAAATGTGGTGACATATCATGTTTGAATGAAAGATACAGTCAAATGAATAACTCCACTCATCCTTTGGACATATCATTTTAGGTAACTTGATTTTCTGTCATTTTATTTGTTGTTTGGAGGTCTGGTTTTTACTTAAGCAGTGCTAACAACCATTAATCTTGTAGAGAAACAAGTTGTCAATCACTTTATCAGATCATCAAAAGTTGTTTCAAGGTTATCTCCTATTTTATTTTCTTTCCAAAACTTTTGTATATGATTTATTTACATTTTAGATGTTTAAAAGCTAATTTGGTCAATGATTCTACGCAAGAATATGCCTTCTGATTATGTTGTACTCACAAACTTTTCATTAATGAAATAAGCCTTATTTTCCCTATATTTGTTATGAACAATGTAAACTTTGAAACGGGAACTGCAAACTCAAAACAAGAACTCTAGCCAAAAAAACCCAAGAAAAACATAAAAGATAACCTAAAAATGAAAAATGTTGATTCTATAATACTAAAATGCTGGAAAACCTTTAAATTTTGACAAATTTTCAACCATGACATTATCGAAAAATTTTATGACTAAAAATACTTTAAAAATGAACACCTGAATGAAAAAGTCATTATACCAAGAGTAATTTCTTTTTTGAATGCTAAAAGTATGACGCCTTTAAAATCTTTAGCTAAGACAACTTGGCACATTGCAAAAAATAAATAAAAGTTAATAATTTTTCAAGTTATCTTATCTCTCTTCTTGTTTTTCCTCCTAGGATGTTAGTTTTTTAATGGTTTTCCAAACATGATGATGCAGGAGCATCTGACCCTTTTTTAATTTGAAGAGGAATCCAAAGCCGAGCGAAGAGTACGTGGATAGTCGAGCTGAATCGAAGGAGAAAATATGGGAAATCTGTTTTAAAACAGATATAAAATGGATTTGAAGCGGATTTGATGAATATAGTATCAACCGTGTATCAATTGTGGAGCTTTCGTTGGAGGAAAATAAGGATCGGATCTTATCGATCCTTCCGATCTAATATTCTTATGTATATAAAACAGAGTTTTGAGAGCATGAGATATATCGAGAGATAAATAGACAGGCTTTTTGTAAGTGAGAAAAAATGTAATCGGTATAGATACCGTGACTAAGGCTACAATGCCTTGGTTATATTGTTTTTTGTATAATATATGAAAGTGTGTTTTACTGTGAGTTGTGTACACCTGTATATGTGTATTGTATAAATGAATTAAATCCTGTGTTGAGAGCTGGTTGATCGACCATCGATCACTCGTGGATCAATGGCGATCTAAAATATCGCTTAAACGTTTATATATATGAAGTCTAATTTGAATTGACAGAGATTGTGAACAGCGTGGAATGCTGGGTTATGTAATTGCGTAGTGAACCCAATGTGTGCAGGTGTTAGTCATAGGAGAACGAAATCTCAAGTCGCAGAGAAAGTGGTATGGCAATTGTGTGAAAAAGCGTTATATCGTGCAGCGGATTCAAACCTAGTGGAATAGATCGACCGAGTTACAGTATTGAGAAGCGGAGCGGATGAGGTATGGATGCACAGGATCCATTGGATCACTGTGATCAATGGAGCGTATAACTTCGCATCGGATCAGCGATGTATGATCTTCGATCATCGATTAATATTAAATCGGAGTTAAATGTGCATGCGACTACCAATATTTATAAAGGCGGCTATATTATGTTTTCTTTTAAATAAACATATTTTCTTGTAATTTGTATTATGAGTGGGGCGGGGTTTTAACCCTTAACGCCTATATTGTAATAATTGAAATGGTTATGCAGTCCAATAATAGAGATCCACGTCTAAATGAAAAGGTTTTAACAGTGAAATCGCTTCCTATAAGGCCTGGTGGACCCATAACCCACAGGCGCAGGATCAAAATATTTACATGAAAAGGGATTTTGGGCTTATTCCAAGATTTCTTTTCATCAAGTGGTATCAGAGCAGGGAAAGTTTCCTGCGAGGAGAAGGATTCCAGAAAGAAGAAGAAGCAGGAGGTACAGTTGTGCTAAAGCTGGCGAGTTTGTGGTCTTACTGTCATGCAGATGGCGGCAGCGGAAGGTGAGAAGATTTGCATCAACCTAGAGCAAGGTGTGCTCAATTGGTTCCAGAGGAGAGAACCAAAAGGATGCCAAAAGACTGAGTGCGGAGGGCTTGGTGGGGTATCGTGTAACATAAGGAGACTGTTACTGAAGAGGTTGGTTGCAGCTCACAAAAGATCATGAAGGCAGTTCCACTGAAGAGATACAGTGGGTAGAATTGCTGAGAGGAAGTATATATGACCAGGAGGTCATCAATATTTTTTTTACCTGGGGAGTCTGATGCAGGAGAATCTGACCCTTTTTTAATTTGAAGAGGAATCCAAAGCCGAGGGAAGAGTACATGGATAGTCGAGCTGAATCGAAGGAGAAAATATGGGAAATCTGTTTTAAAACAGATATAAAACGGATTTGAAGCAGATTTGATGAATATAGTATCAGCCGTGTATCAATTGTGGAGCTTTTGTTGGAGGAAAATAAGGATCGGATCTTATCGATCCTTCCAATCTAATATTCTTATGTATATAAAACAGAGATTTGAGAGCGTGAGATATATCGAGAGATAAATAGACATGCGTTTTGTAAGTGAGAAAAAATGTAATCGGTATAGATACCATGACTAAGGCTACAATGCCTTGGTTATATTGTGTTTTGTATAATATATGAAAGCGTGTTTTACTGTGAGTTGTGTACGCCTGTATATGTGTATTGTATAAATGAATTAAATCCTGTGTTGAGAGCTGGTTGATCGACCATCGATCACTCGTGGATCGATGGCGATCTAAAATATCGCTTAAACGTTTATATATATGAAGTCTAATTTGAATTGACAGAGATTGTGAACAGCGTGGAATGCTGTGTTATGTAATTGCGTAGTGAACCCAATGTGTGCAGGTGTTAGTCATAGGAGAACGAAATCTCAAGTCACAGAGAAAGTGGTATGGCAATTGTGTGAAAAAGCGTTATATCGTGCAGCGGATTCAAACCTAGTGGAATAGATCGACCGAGTTACAGTATTGAGAAGCGGAGCGGATGAGGTATGGATGCACAGGATCCATTGGATCACTGTGATCAATGGAGCGTATAACTTCGCATCGGATCAGCGATGTATGATCTTCGATCACCGATTGAGATTAAATCGGAGTTAAATGTGCATGCGACTACCAATATTTATAAAGGCGGCTATATTATGTTTTCTTTTAAATAAACATATTTTCCTGTAATTTGTATTATGAGTGGGGCGGGGTTTTAACCCTTAATGCCTATATTGTAATAATTCAAATGGTTATGCAGTCCAATAATAGATATCCACGTCTAAATGAAAAGGTTTTAACAGTGAAATCGCTTCCTACAAGGCCTGGTGGACCCATAACCCATAGGCGCATGATCAAAATATTTACATGAAAAGGGATTTTGGGCTTATTCCAAGATTTCTTTTCATCACATGACTTTTTTTGTTTTTCTTTGCAATTATTTTTTATAATGGAACTTTTTTTCTGCAAAATAAAAAAAAAAATGATAACATTAAAACATATATATATAAACAAATATAAATATATATATATATATAAAAGAAAAAGAAAAATAAAAAAACATAAAAAAATGTATTTATATATATATATATATATATATTATATATATATATATATAATAGATTAAAAACAAAATTTTTTAAAAACTTCAAAAAAATACAAAAAAAGTTAGAAACAAACATAATTAAAATATAAAAAATTAGAAGATTAAGCAAAAAAAAACTATAAACAAAACAATTTTAAATAATTAAAAAACAAACCAAAAAACATTAAAAAGTAAACAAAAAAATTATAATAATAAAAAAACATAACTAAATAAAACATCAATATATTATATATATATAATAGAAAAAAAAACAAATTAACAAAAAAAAAAGGGTAAAAAAATAAAATAGAAAAAATGCCACGAACCTGGGCCTTACCTAGCCAATTCTTAGAATTGATCGGGCAAGGCCCAAGGCCCCCGACCGTTGGGCTAGCCAGTGGCCCTTGGCCTTGCCCGAACGATTTGTGCAACTTCCAGATGCTGGTCGTCCCAGAGGTCGGGGGCCCTAGGCCTTGCCCGAGTGATTCACACAGCCTCCACGGCCGGCCAACCCAGTGGCTGGGAACCCTAGACCTTTCCCAACCAGTTCCAAGAAGCGACAGGGAAAGGCCCATGGCCCCTGGGCGGTTTTATTTTTTTAATTTCTTTTTTTGATTATATGTTTTATTGAATTATGTTTTTTTTTAATTTAATTTTTTTTTTTTTTTTTTTGTAAGAAACGATAGTACCTTTCCTTTTTTATTCATATAAAACCAGATTAAGCCATATACATCATTTTGGTGGCCTCAACCCACCCATATGGGAAACCGGATCTGTTGGCCACCTCAAATTGTTATAAGCCAACTAGTAGCAAAAATGAATGAGTCTATCTATCCATACTAAATAAGCTTCACAGCAAAAAATACTAGATCTATGTTAGACAATCATGAAAAATAACAAAAAAATGGAGTATTATCTTCTGAAAATAGACATGATAAACAACACCAAGAACTAAGTTTTCAATCTTCCACAATATCATGAATTTCTGCCCGCGTCCCTCTTTGCTGGAGTAAGCTTCTTCAGTTGTTACTGAATTTCATCTAGCTTACTATCCTGCATAATCATTGTGATATAGAGTTTCTTCATTTCCTTCTTCATATTAGGCATACCCTGGGCCAGCTCCGCCATTTCTCCTGCTACTTGCTCCATCGCTTTGGCGAGTAGGCACTTCAGCACCCAGTAAACGTGCAAAGCCTATTTGTATAAAGTCATGCGTCCTTTGGTGTTTCCCGGGTCTGGGATGAGGATACCCCATTCTTCCATTTCAAGCTTTGAATCTTCTTCCATTATATTTTCTTCCAGTTCCTGAATGAGCTTGCGAATATCCTCATCTGTGCCTTCTCTGTATGCCCTCTCAGCCTCTTGAACAGTTTTCCCCATAGTTCTCCGACTGCGTCTCTAAGGAGCAAGCGTAGAGGTCGCTGGATTATTACGTCTGGTCTAGTTATGGCAGCCTCTTCCACCGCGCCCTCTACCTCGTCCAGGACGTGCAATTTTGCTCCTTACCACCACCTGTTTATCATGGCCAACAACAAAAGTTAGATTTTCTGCAATTGCTTTTGTACCCGTTTCTTGAGTTCCCTTCTCCCCAGTTTTTCCCTCCCCACTCCAAGTTCTCCCGATGGGCTAGCTACTCCCAGGCTTTCCTCCTCTTGGCCCTGGAAAATGAGTGTTCTTTGCAGACTTCTTTACCTCCTAGATTGCTTGTTTATTCTCCTCAGGCTACCCCTGTGCATAACACTTGCACAATCCTGGTAGGCCTTTACCCTGGTCTTCACAATTCCTTCTCATATTAGACCCTTCCTCTACATTTTCTACCTTTCCACTCCCCACCTCCTTACTGTGAGCTTCAAGGGATATTTCCCACTCTTGCATACTTCTCCCTCTCTCTGCTACTCCTAGCTCTCCTCCCTCTTCCATCCTACTATCTAAGATAAGAAAAAACACAAGATTTGGCTTTGGAGAAACATATCGGGATCTTTAATCAGCCTCAAAAGAAACCAATTCGTGTTGCGCTCATACTGTCTCCTGCCTTTGCTGCATAATGATCTTACTTACACCCTTCGCCACCCCTATTATCCACCTCCCACCTATCCAACATCCCATCGTTCTTCTGTCGTCGATTCCTGATGTCTCTTCACCTGCTCCCCTACCACCTCTATTCCTCGGGATTCTATCCTGCCTGCATGTTGCCCCCGTGTCCTATTGTATTATGGGAATGTTAGGTGGCCAGCCTTGCCCACCTTTCCCCTTCATGATCATTTCCCATGTCTTATCCCAATCTCTCACCCCGGTCAGGGGAAATTGTTTATTTTTTATTATTATTATAAAGTTTTTGTTATTTTTAAATGTTTTTAATTTAATCTTCATGTTCTTTTTTTAATTACTTAAAATTGTTTCATTTTTTAGTTTTTTTTTTTGGTTAATCTTCTAATTTTTTTTTATAATGTTTGTTTCTAATTTTTTTTGTATTTTTGTATTTTTTATTGTTTTTTTTACATGATAATTATGTCTCAGATTGGATGCTTTTGTGATTCATGATATAAGCTAAGATATTCTCAGATTATGATCTACGTGTTTTGAACATTTATCTAGGTTCATCATCATGATAACAATAATCCTGAGGATGAACCTAGATAAAGGTTCGAAACACGTTGACCCTAAAAATAGTTATGTGATTTCTCCGAAAGATCTTACCTAATGATAATTATGTTTTTTTATTAATTGTTTATTACATTTTATGTCTTTTTTATATATAGTTTTATATTTGTTTTTTTATATAAATTTTAATGCTATTATTTATTTATTGGTTTTTGCAAAAACAATTAAAAATTCCATTATAAAAACATATTGCAAAGAAAAACAAAAACACACATGTTTGGAAAACTCTTAAAAAGTAACATCCTAGGACGAAAAATAAGAAGAGAAATAAGATCATTTGAAAAATTGTTAAATAGTCAACATTTAAAAAACAATTGTGCATGCTTAGGACATAAGAAATTTTAAAGTGTAACAAAAGTCTTTAAAAAAATGTTGATGGTTTTCCAAAATCATATGAAAATCACCAACATTTAAAAAAAATATCCACACTTAATACATTAGAAAATATAAAGTGTAAAAAATAAGCCCTCTAAAAGAAGGGGTTGATGTTGTATCAACATGTTTCAAAATCAGCAAGAAAATCACTAACATTTAAAAAAAAAAATTATAAGTGATACATAAGAAAATTTAAAGTGTCAAAAATATGCTCCCAAAAAACAAAAAGTGTATTATGAATTAACACTTTTCAAAATCGGATGATTCTTTTGCTACCTCAAAAAAATAGTTAATGGTATCAGTTCCCGTTTCAAAGTTTACATTGTTTGTGTACATTTCTTGCAAAAATTCATATTTGTATTTGAAATCTATTCTTTTTAATCTACAAATTTAATGCAGTTGAGGCTCTACAATTGTTTAAGGTTGAAAAGCCTTAAAACACTGATTAGTTTGCTACCTTTCATGTCTGATTTTTTATTTATGCTCGCTAATTTTTAATATGCATACTATTAGCTTTGCTACAACCTTCGGCATTTGATGGATCAAATTGTAGTTTGGCCACATTGTTTAAACAAAGGGAATCTTGCAGTGGTTGATTTCCTTCCCCTCCTTCATGTTTTCATATACCCTCATAGCCCTCCGTATCTCTATTTCTCCCCTAAAACCTTTTCATTCCTCACCTTTCCTATTTCCCCGGTTAGCTCCTTTTACCCCGCTGCCTCTATTTATTCTTTCGAACTCTGCATAACCAAGATTTCTTTAGTCTCGAGCGCTTAACACACGAACCCGCACCCATATAACCCTATACACTAATCCCCATCATTGATCATCCTAATCCAATAGTTCCCGCCATCGCAACCTTCCTTTTCCCACACGTTAATCCTCGTGTGCGTTCCCCACCGTCCGACCATCCGTCACGCGATCGGACAGTAGTCGCTCCTCCCGATCGCGTGAGTTTTCCACTTGTTAACGCACGGGGAAAGAGGTTTCCCACCCATCGTGGAAGCCACGTGTCACAGTTATATTGGATCGCGTGGGTTTCTATAGAAACTACCACAGCTCCAAAGGCGACGCAGGAAATACCGCCTACCGCCATCCCGTCCATCTCCCGCTCATTAACCCACGTGTACTTTCGACCTCCAATCATTGTCAGATTTGCCTGACTGTGATCTGACAGCCTACATTCGTCTGTCCACGCTCCCTCCCGATAGCTCCTTCTGATTCAATCCCACTCATTCATCCACGCGATCCGATGGCCAATAATTGTTCTTGTCATATTCATGCCTCTGCCATACTGTCTGTACCACCCTCGACTGTTCTCTACATGGGAAGGAAGAAGGCGATCACCTACCAGTACCCTGCGCCATTACTCCTCAACAACTGCATTCAAAGAGTAGCATGGCCAAGAGAGAAGGGACAATCCTCGAGCAGTCAAACGCCTTCAGCACTTATGGAAATTTATTCATACAATACTTCACCTACTCAAGAAGGAGAACAAAATATCAGAGAAGATCAAGTTCATTCATTGAAGCAACAGATCGTAGCAGAGGCCCATTTTAGATAATTAATGTGGTTGGTGGTCTATTATGACCCCTCCACGCATAGGATAGCAGATATTTTTGTAATCAACGTCTATATATATCCAGAACTCAGAATGTAATAGGGTTGATGGTTTTGGTTTTGATGTAAGGTTCAAGTTCTGGAGACTGTAACTACTGTGATACTTGTAGCGTCTGGTCTTCATTTTCAGCTAATAAAAGCTTCTTTTGCTATTAATTGCTCACTTACCACTTCTTCTTTGTTCTAGGCTGTGCCTATTATGCATTTATTCATGTGCTCTGGATATTTAGCATTAGAGGGGCTGTCATCCCACCTCTGTGTTAGAATCTTGTATGTATTATTGAATGTGTTATGTAGGTTTCTTTTAATTAGTGCCAGAGAGCTGTCATCCTGTCTGTGCATTAGGAAATAGATTTGCAAACCTCCTTACTGGTTGCAGCTGGCCATCACATGGTCTTGTGCATCTTCTGGTGTGGTCAGTATTCTTCGTGTTCACCTAATCCTCAAACTGTGAGTAATTGGTGGTTTAAAGCCTTGTAGTCTGGGGGTGATCTAGACTTAAACAAGAATGCAACAAATTACAGAGATAACCATATACACAAAGATGCAGCTGAAGTAATACTTCATTTCATTAATGGAAAATACTGAAATATGCTTACAACCAGAAATGAAAATAAACCAGCTAGGGCGATGGTAGCTTATCTCTGAGAAGAGATGTGTGGCTACATGCCTCTGAACTGTCTTACAATGAGGCTCGAAGGCCTATTCATTGTTGAGAAACAATGGAAAACCCTTCACATTCCAAAACCTAACCCTAGAAGATGAAATGCCAAATTGTGGGCCCGGTTTTTGGGTAAGTTGGTACATCAACTTCCCGGGGTCGCGAATTGGTCGTATTATCTCCGT
>APFE031077895.1:48396-86108 GCA_000404065.3 Pinus taeda | reverse complement strand
AAGTTCCAAAGCATTGTTAGATTCATTGAATTTATTTTAAGTTGATCTTGCTTAACAATTTTCCTTTCAGGTTCACCACGTGATGTGTATATAATTCCTAGCATGCAGTCTAAGATGATAAACAAACGTTTAATATTCTTTCAGCAATGAAAATCCTAGCTACTAAGGGAAGAAATTCAAGAATATTTTCTTCACAGAGCACATAACACACGGTAAATGCACAGTCCTAAAGCAAACCAAGCAATCAAAATGCAAATGCACATGCATGTATTTGTTTTCAGCCTTCTTAATGTATGAATGATGTTAAGAAAGCTTGTGCAAATCTGAATTACTTTTAAAGCACAGTACTCAACAAAATTCTTTTTCAAAATGAAGTGAAAGCAAGAGAGACACTTTGCGATTTTGAAATGAAAATTTCTTTTCGACACTTTAAAACTACTAATTCAAATCCTATGCAATAGTAACTGTATAATCGAATATCAAGAAAAATGGGATTGTTTCCTAAAACTGAAAATGACAGCTACGGCACTTTCAGATCTAGAGACGACAGTTCGATTATGCTACTTTTTTGCAAAAGAGAACTAAAAATGACACATAATACATAAAAAACACTTACAGTTCTTTGCACTAAGGAGGCAGAATAATGTAAGAGAAGGGGGTTTTTACAGAAGTACACTGACTACAGACAGTAAAACTCATGAATAGGACTGAAAATAGTGAGAAAAAACCATAGTCTGAGGGTAAAGTTAACCCTCCCTGACCATCGCACCTGTTACACAGTGAAACCAGTATGGAGTGCACCTACTGCACTCGGGAAGTGCAATGCATACAGACTGCCTTGAAGGCAGGGTGCAATGGTACCAGTGCGGGACTTTAAACATGTTTTCACTCAGTTTGCAATCTAGTTCAGATTTTTAGGCCGAGTAAGTAATGTTCAATGTATGTAAAACACAGGGGAAATTTAAGAGGTTACTAGAGCCACCACTTAGGGCAATTAGATTGCTTGCAGATCTATTTTTTAATTCATAAACAAAACCTAGAGATAGACTGAAGCAGCATTAATCTACTTTGCATTTGTATAACAAATACAGTTTGAAGGCTAGCTGGCTTGACTTCAGGCTATGTCTATAAGTTTATAAAAGAAACAAGGATAGATAGTCTAACAAGTAATATAGTCGCTCCCCAGTGGAGTTTCCATTTTGTTACTGGGAATAGTGTCCACTCAGATGCTGCTATTCCCACTAAGATGGGTGGATATCTTAGAAAAAAGCAATTAAAGTCTACTATTGTTTTCTTTTATGAAAATAGACAAGAGGAGAACCAAGAAGACCAACCTGAGTTTTGCGCTTGATTTCCTCTCCTTCTTGATAGAGCTTCGCCGCTTCTTCTTCATCTGCCCAGCTTCAAAAAGAACCTGTGGAATCACAACAACATACTACTATCGAAGAAACAAAGATCTAAATTCATAACTAATATAGGATCAGATGTGCATTAACCATATAAATGCATATATAAACAAATACACAAGAATATGGAAGAAAACAAGAATAGCTTTATTAAGATGAAAAGTAGCAAGAGGATTACAACCATATGCTCTGACCCAGCATAATACTCCAGCTAGGAAGCCCTTCTTCACCTCAAGAAAAGCTTAGATCACCCAACAATATGAATATACACCAGAAAACCAATAGCACTTCTCTATAAGATACAAAATTCCAGCCTCTGGATCTCTGTGATGAGGGATCCATATATAGATGATTACAGAGAGGTGATTCATCATCTAGGATCTTGATTAGTGTCCTCTCTCTCATAGTTCCTGCTTCCACTTGGAGAATGATGATCTCTTACTCATCCGTGGTCAAAAATAGAGAGGCAAGTGTCAGAGGAGAAGCTTATGGAAGATTCCATGATCTTCCACCTCGCATTTGTGTCCCTGGCATTTGTCCATTCCTGACCATCGCACCCTACAGAGGAGCAATTTAGTATGCGTCACACCTTGTACACTGGAAAGGTGATATGCATCGTACCCTCTGCATTGAGCTTTCAGTATGGTCCAATTTTGACCATTTATGAGTAGTTTTCAGTGGAGAACTTCTGGGAGATGATGTAATCAGCTGACCTTGTTCTTTAGGCAGTGAAGCAACACTTTTAGGGTCTTAGGAGCCCTCAGTTTATGGACATTTATGATTGGGTTTGAAGTGCCCAAAAATGTCTATAACAATGTGGAGGGAAGTGCTCTCTGAAAATGAAGAACAATGCTTGAAATAGAACTATGGCTTGTAAAATTGGCAGGAAAGACACTTAATGTTGGATTTATTTATCTACACAAATGTGACAAAATGGTCACATAAAAAGTGAAATAGATAGGAAAAGTTAAGGGAGTGCCTGAGTGGCTCAATTTATCAGTGTGGTCTTCGGGGCCTTCGAATTCTAGTTTAAACCGAAGGTGTAAGGAGAACGGAAATAATAATATTGGGGGAGAAAATTGGCTACAGGAAAGTATTGGTGCTATTATTGATGATCCACTATGGGGAAATGTTTATCCTGTTGGTGATGGTAGCAGTGTTAGAGATGGTAAGAATAATGTCACAGATATACAGAAGCCGGATTTTATCAGGCTAGGTCATATGGTAAATAAGCCATTCCTTCAAAGTAGTTGTGAGATAATGGAGGAAAGAAAAAACGAGACAACATTGAAATCAGATGAAAGCTCAAATCAGAAATATGTTAGTTTAGCATAATATCAAATTGATGATCCACTGGCCAACTCATGGGCTCCTCTTGATTTAGATTTATCTTCTATTCCTTGACATTCATCTCCTCTAGGCAAACCACCTCTTGTCTCCCCCATTGTATGAAGAGACCAAACCAGTCTTTCTTCTGAATCTGGTATTGCGTCTTCGATGGTAATTCAGGTGCCGGTTTCCTGTCGGAGGTTCTTCACGATACTGTGGCCCTTACGAATTATGTTATCCACCAATGACGTTCTGCATAGAATGGGAAGGGAAACTATCGAGGATAGTGCTGAGGAGATTCGAGGCGTGGAAAATTCAGATAAACCATTGCAAATACACTAGGCATATAAAAACGTTTGTTTATAGGTTAGTGTGTAGATATTAGACCAATCAATATTCAAGGAAAAATCGGGTATCGATTCTCATGGAAGAGGTAAAAATACACAATGTTATTCAAATTAGGACCAACGTATTTCATGAGGGAGTGTTATTGCAGTTGATTCATGGAAAAATAGCCAAGGGAATTAAAACTGTAGAGAATATGGTGGAGAATTAGGATCAAAATGGCAAGACTAAAATTCAAAACATGCATACTTAGGTGGAGGCCACAAAACTAGTGGCTCAAATTAGAGTAGGTTAGGATATCACCCACTCTGATACCATGTTAAACACATACTTGGTGGATGCAATATGAAAGATAAACATTAGATTGCTTTTCTTGTTCACAAGGATACATAATTATAATACCTAGGAGTGACCCTTGGTTTCATATTCCAAGTGGTCCCTTGGACTCCCTTCGGTTGTTTAGCTTCCACACCAACCCTTATAGGATTAGGTGTCCAAACGTTAGCTATGATTCCCATCTCCTCAATTGGTAGATGACCACTTGTAAGTGGTGTTGGCGTTAGGGTCGAAGGATCAAGATCCATACTTGAAAAATTGACTTCAGCTTCCTTTTCTCTATTTGTTATCTATCTTTCGTCTTCATGAGAATTTTTCTCTAATCTCTCTTGTGCTAACCATTCTTATCCTTATTTCCCTTTATCCTTTACCTACTTCTTTTTTTCTTCTTCCTCTCTTTGTGTTATTTATCTTTCTTCTTTCACTTGATATTCTCCTTTTTCTTTCTCCATTTTTCCCCTTTATATTTCTAGAAGTTGGTATTCCTTCATCTTCTTTTGTTTTTATATTTTGGTTGCTTCTTTTTCCCTATCCCTTTATTGAGCAACCTTTTTATGTTTGGTGTCTTTCTCATTTGTACATTATCTAGTGGTGGGTTTAGCACTATTTTTTTCTTGAGATCAATTGGCTTTTTTATGAGCATCCATGACCACTACAATATTATAGACATTCTTGATTTTCTCTTCATCCTCATTGGTTTTCGATGTATATGGCCACCTATATTTCAACTTAGAGAAATGAGATACTACCATACCTATTGGATTGTACCTATGGAAGTTGAGTTCCCAAAATTTGAAGTATTGAAGTTGGCAACTTCGGCCAATACTTATTCATAACGTTTTATGTAATATGTTCCTAAATAGAAAGGGTAGGTAGGCCATGGCACTTTGTTTGTGCATGCTAACATTCCTCCAACTCAGGTGTCCACTAGATATGCCACTTCATGTAGAATCTCTTTGTTAGTGATGGATAATGGGAGTTGAAGTGGGGGTTTGCATGCTCTTAATGATTTTATGTATGTGGCATTAGGTGGTGCATAGCAATCTACTATATCTTGCAGCACTAACTTGGCATGGTATGATTTGCAAGGTGAGTCACAGTTGAAGAGGATGCAGAATAATGGCAACATAAAATCTTCAACTATTCTTGCATAAGATGTTCCATAATGATTTTCCCATTGTAGTGGATGTGTATTGGTTGAATCCCTAGAGAGAAATTCCATTTATATCAAAATGCCTCATTTTCAAACCTAGAGCACAGACTGCCAAGAAGATATGATGACATGTAAAACTCTCATTCTTTTCTTGCTTTTGGATTTTAGGCTTCACTTACTTCGGTTTGAATAAAAGCTACTAGAATTTATGCCTTGATTACACTTTTTTCTTGGGTGCAAGTATACATCAACAACACTAGAGTTTCTTCAATGTATTTACATTAGGCCTGTCGTAGAGTTTGTTGAATACAGCCATGATTAGCTCATATACTCCCTTCACCAAGTTATTCTTATAAACCCCATCGGCCTTAGTCTGTAACTTTTTTTGGGTATTGCCACCAACGTTTTAGGATTTATTTTATACTTAATCCAAAATTGTTGTAACAATTTCCCATGATTTCCACTTGATATTTGTGAAATTCGTAATATTGAGCGATTCCAGGGTATGTGAACATCATTGTGTCTTCACCATGGCTATCTCATATGGTCATATATCTAACATCAATACACTTTAGAATCCATTCAACAATCTCTCCACAAAGGGGATGTGATGCAACATTGTTTAACCAAGAACTTTTGACATTTTGATACATGTGAGAGCCCTATTCCCTCATAGGAAATTCCTTCCTGACTAGTGAATGATATATTCTTACTAGGTGAATGAAATGGAATTTTTAGTAAAACATATAATCTCTATGTGTGCGAGAACTGAGGTAACATGGTTTTCCTCTTCCTTTGTGATTTATTTCCCAGTCCACTTCTTTGGGGGAGAAATTTCTCCAGATGATGATGAGATGTTGAAACATTGTTGATCCGATAAACCTAATATATCAAATATATTCATCACGGTGACAATGTTAGGAAAATAAATAAATTAAATGTATATTGCAGGAAAGTTATACAGTCTATTGTAAGGCAAGGTGTTCTCGCACAATGAGACGATCCATACTAGGAATATATTATCTGCAATGAGGAAACATACATCATGATAAGGTATATCTCACCAAAATTAATTAGTATAGATTGTGTGAAAGGCTTCTCCTATTGCACTAAGATAACAGGTAGAATAAAATGTAGAGTTTCATTGTGGTGTATATGGGTATTTACTATGTAGCACCACCAAACATTACAACATAGTTTGTATACGTGGAATGGATCATTTTTCATAGGGTCAATTTAGACAATAAATAAGGGTTACAATGCAAAAAAGTGCTAAAGGAATGAGTCTCACAAAGACAGAGAATCTAGGTAGAAGAGAAGATAATAGAGGGCAATAAAAAAATGGGCAATGTGACTAAGTGTTTGAGGAAAATCAAATATTATGGCTATATATGAAGGTGGAAGGTAGAAGGTCAAGGTTGTGCGAGATATTAGGTAACATTCAAATAACTAACCAAACAAATGATTATAAGGATCTAAGAATAGGTCTTAGCTCACATGTGGCATGAGAGCTTCGGGATCAGGTTGAGAATTACATCTTTGGACCATAGTCAACATTATTAGGTCATGTAGTGCTGAGGAGTGAGATCACTAAGTGAGAAACTCTTAAAATGTAAATGGAGTGGGATTGGCAATTTTTATAGAAATCCCACACATGTTAGTGCATTAAGTGGCCATTGAATGCTCTGTCGCAAGGTGAGATGTCACAATGTTTAGAGAATGTGATGTGCTGACAAGGTAAGATGTTATATGCTATATTTCCATGTTGCATCGCACTACACTATGAAATTCAGATGTGGCATGCAACTCTCGAGAGAGATTAAGTTAAATATTTCCTTTACTCACTTACTAGGGTGTGAAGAAAGGTTTGATGAGTTTGTCACATAGTTTAGTTAAGGGGACTCCAAATTTTGGTTCTTATAAAATAAAGAATTGGGGTTTTTGTAGCTACAATAACAAGTAGCTAATATTATTAGTGATTATGTTTATGATAGAAAAAATTGGAATAATCAAGTGGAACATTCTTTTCAAATGACACTTTTGTAACCACTTTATAGCTCAACAAAAATTGATACCCATCTTGAAAATGGATTTTTCTTCTTTACAAAAGGCACACCAAATGTTGTCATAGGATTTTTTTTCCTTATCTCCTAAATCTACTCCCATGGTGCCACAAGACAATGTTCACAGAAATAGGAAATTCCAAGTGCTAGTAACTAAATCAAAATGTTTCCTTGTACCCAAGGAACTTCAAGTTCATCATAAACACTAGAGCCTCATGATTTGTTTTGACGGATTATTATAGAACAATGATGTACATATGAGGTGGCAGTCCTACAATAAACCACACATTGTAGTAAGCAACTTGTGTTAGGGTCCAACCCTAAACCCCTTATTTATGTAATAGGGTCGAGTCATACTTATAGTTAGTTAAAGAGTCAATAAAGCTCATATTAATAATTATAAGTGGTTGACCTGCATTTAAAGAAGGGACCACAGTTAGTTACATATGGTCCATGGTAATATATAGATGGTATTAATAAGAACCATGGTACTGACCCATTGTATTGCATGTATGAATCCTATATAAAGGATAGAGACTCCCCTTGAGGAGCGTCGCGTCTTATTTGTAATTGAGCCCATCTCCATTGGAGGTTGCCCCCTCGAAGAGGCAAGTGAACATTTCTTTCCTTTCTGAATAATGAAATACATGTTTTTATTTCTTATTGTTCTACGTTATGGGTATTGTTATCTCAAAATCAAGCCTGATAGGCTGCTGGTCAGGATGACTCTAAGTAACTGTTTCAAACCAAGCTTTTGACTAAGGCTTAGCCTCCTTAGCCTGAGAGGGCTCTCTCCAAGGGGTTTATGATTTTTTATTAATGATAAGATGGCTAACTCTTGTGATGTAACAACATAGACAAATATAGTGGCTGGATAAACATTTTATAATTTCCCATTGGGCTTATGGAGTCAATCAAGCTTCTGTAAACAATGACACTACATTTGCATAGAGGTCAGGGCACTTAGCATTTAAATGTTCAGAATACAACTTATATTAAACCACAGTTCACACATGCATACAGGAAATCAGAGCACAATCAGTGAATTCTGAGTGATTATGCATCCATGCAACTGAAAAAAGACATTAAAGGAAGAACAAAACACATATTCTGAACATGAAAAATCCTTTGTGAATCTTGAGAAGAAAAGTAGATGCTTTGTATTACTGAAAATGGTTTTTACATAAGCTAAAACAGTACTTTCTGTTATAAAATCCCCAACCCTTGTTACATTGTTGTCTCAGCTATATATAATCCTTATTCTAACTAATTCGAGTTTCCTCCTCCAGCATGAGGGGAACTTTAACTCGATCCTTATCTCTAAAGACACCTATTAACTATTTAACTGTCTATTAAATACAAATAAACTACTGACTGTTTTAAAAAAAAAATCCTAAATAGATTATGACTCTAACTCCATCTTCATGCCATAGTAGCCACTTCTTTTCCTTTGACACTTGGTTCCCTTTAGATTTGGCTGAGCTGGATATTAAATATGCCATATTGGCCTTTAAGCGTTGAATCCCTATTTGCCCGTGGTATTCAGATATGTCCCCTGTTTCTCGGCTTCTTTATTCCATAATTTGCTCGAACATGAACAACACCTTTTTGAGTCTTTAATATCCCAAAGAATGGAACGTGGCCACGTTTTGGGATATACTGTAGGCTGTGGTGATGGACAGGTGTGTCTTTTTCAAAACTCCCGCTCATAAAATCAACTTTCTGTCTGCGTTTTTTAAAAAACATCATCTACAGCAGTTTCGTAGCGCGCTACGAAACTGCTGTTTTATTTAAAACAGATTACTTTTTTAACCCGAGAGCTCATATCATCCAACCATTAGGTGCCAAAAACTCCCTTTGATGCTTCACATGTGTAGTAGGGATTTAAACATCTTCAAAACACTAAGATTTAAGCAAAATTAGCAAAATTGGGAACAAAATCTTTCCAGAAAAGCGAATTCATTTATTTGGTACCCGGCTTAGCTCTGCCTTCAAGTCTTCAGCGACTTTCTTTAGTTGATTGATTTCTTCCTCAGCTGCTTCTATTTGGCTTTTCATGGCTGCCACATAATCTCCTTGAGATGTAATGGATGCTTTACTTTTGCTGCTTTTTTGCTAAGGTCGTGTTCCTTTCCCTTTTTCCTCTGTTTTGGGCAGTGCTTCCTGTACCTGCTGGAAATTCCTAGTCATGGGTCTTCATAGATTGAAAACAAATTCCTGGGCTGGCTCATCAAACTTAAGCCTTTTTGAGGCCTTTGTTTTCTTAACCTTTACCTGTGGTGATTGTGTCAAATCAATCTCAACCGGTTTAGACTGTTCTAACTCAATAGCCTGTAATAGATCATTTAGGCTCGCCTTAGACACAGGGCTCTCCTCGATCACTATGGCTTTGCCTTTCTCTTTATTAATCTGGCTCCTTGTCCTCACCCTTGTGACTGCTTCAGGTTTATTTACTTTGGGTACAGTTATCTTACCCTGAGTCTTCTCCTTTGTTGTTTTCTAAGGCTGTTCTTGAATGACTGACGGCTTCACTGGTTTTGATGGTTGTAGTTTGGTTTTCTTTTTAGCTCTTGCCTCCCTTTGAAGCTCAGCTATTGTAAACTCTCTGACTGGTTGAGGAGTAAGACCAGTTTTGCTTTCGAAACCAGCCATAAAGATAAAAGAATTCCAGTCTCGGCCTATCTTCTGGAGGCTATCTAGAATCAACAACTTAATCAGGCCATGGTGAAATAAAGAGGTTTCACAGTCCTCTTTCCTGAGCTGAACCTTATCACACATTTTACTTAGACTGCAAAATAAATAAAATGGAATGTCTATGGAGACCTTCCCGATAAAATGCAGGAGCAGTTTGAAATGATAAGGATAAACCTTATTGTATCTTCCCTCACAGGTTAGATACTTCTGAATGCAGGTAAGAAGAAGAGCATAATGTTCTTTGAGATAGAACCTAGGCACTGATTTTGTATAATCCTCATTTACATATGCTTCTTTCAAGAACTCCTTACAAGGATTTCTATCAAATTTAAAGTTTTTAAACCATTCTTCCTGGCCTCTTGCTATCTCGGTCACAACAGCTATTGCTTCTGGAGAAATCGATATCTCTAGCATGGCAACCTTCGAATTCAAACCAGTAAAATTAAGTGAAAACTCTTTTGTTACCTGTGCATACCCTCCTTGCAGCTTTTTACAAAATCTCCAGCACCCGGCATCTTTAAACGCCTTCTTCACGCCTTCATCTCTCAAGGTTATGTCTAGGCCTTCAGGTTCATTCCTTTGGCATTTACCGGACCTGTGCTCTTTTCTCTCCATCTTCACTTTGAAATTTTCACGGCCAAATTCTTTCTTGGAAATTCTCACATCCAAATTCTAACTCAGAAATCTTCACAGCCGAATACTAACAAGTCCGGTTGAGATGATTCACCTCCCTTTTTAACTCAGCCTCGTTTGAAATCAGGCTCGCTTGAACAGCCTCGCTTGAAATTCAAATTTGGAACATGACTGGTTACTCATGCCACCCTCACGACCATAATTAAGGAATATGCACGGTAAGATCTCTTGGGAATGAGATTTCCGTGCATATCAGAAATCTATTGGTGGAGGAGCGGAAAGTGAACGTTCAGACATGATTTCAAGAGGTCCTTAGACTCGCATGAAAGGACGGACATGCTGACTCACCTATGAACTTTACATTTCAGGAAAGATTCGCTGCGGAATGCACGAATCCATGATTTCGCAGCGCTGTTAGTTATATTTTTTAATGATGCACTGCGAAATAGCTTAATCATTACACGCTGCGAAACTGCTAGACTATGATTGCGCTGCGAAATGAGCCAATAAGACTGCGTTGTAGAATCACTAAACAACAAGGTGAATTCGCATAAACAAGACATGACTTATGAAATAATGATGAGTGGAGAAAAGCCAATAGGAGCAGAGTCTAATTTAAGCTTAAAAAACCTTTAAAACTCTGATTCCTAAGTGAGGCAAATAAAAATGGAAATAGGTTAAACATAAACCTTTGTCATCGGACTAGGGCATGTAACTGTATGCATTAAACCTTTAGTTCTAAGTGATAACAGGTATATTTCTTCACATATTTGGTATTCTGGTATCTTCTTGTAGGTCAAGAGCATAACAAGTGGTGTCAAAACACTTTCCAGGGCCAGTGGGATCTCCATTTTTAGCAGAATTGTTTTTTGCTAGAGAAGTGTTCTAGCATCTTTAAACCATGGCATCTATTATTGAGCGCACAAACCTATGGATTTGGAGAGGCATGCATGTAGGAAATACAAGAGGTGGTCACGCTTGTTGGACTCCCTTGTAACCCCTATGGGTACCCCTTTGAGTAGTAGCACATTAGACAGAACCGCGCATGGACTATCTTCCAAGTACCGTCTTGGTATATCAGAAGCCCCCTAGGCTCTCTTGAAAGCTCACCATAGAGAAACCATCAGCCATCTTGCTGCTACAGTACACAGAGAACAACACTAAGGGAGGTTACTCACATGTACAATAGGGTAGTCAGGTTGTACGACTAAGGGTATGATTGATCCTCCTTGGTTAGTGCCCTGAAAGATTGGGCGAGGTACTACTATCATACCCTTATGTATATTACGATTTGTAGCACCTGAGACTCCTTGAGACCATAGTTCCCTTATCCTACATCATCTTTGCCAGATCAAATCTAGCAGGTTTGGTTTTTTCGCAGCCACAACAATCAGTTCTGCCATTCAAATCTATCAAATCCTCCATTCAGATCTATCAAATCTGCCAATTAGATCTATCAAATCTTCCATTTAGATCCAACAGTTTCGGTTCTGTAGCAGTCACAACAATCAGATGTGCCATTTAGATCTAGCAGTAGGGGTTCGATCACTACCACATTCCTACTCATACTCTTCAGTTGAGGGTTTCACCGACATATCTGACTATTTGTGTGGTTCCTATAACTAGGCATGATTCTTGCAGAACATTAGGCAGAATTAACTTTTATGGGAATCAGCTACTACATTATTCCTAAGCGAGGAGTAAAACTCCTTTCAGAGTAAAAAAACAATAAAATAAAATAAAAAAATCTGAGACCCTCCCGGGACACTTATAGGAGTCTTAGCCCATAAGAATTAGATCGACGGGCTAAGCAAGGTGGTACCATTCACTTGTCAGCATCAAAATTTTGGGTGGTCCCAAGTTTTTTCACAGTAATGAAAAGTGCACCAGATCTATGCATGGTACAAACTAGAGCTCAAGCTATGGCCAATGAGAAGATAGACACCCTTGAACAAAATTTGGAGGCATTAACAAAGTAGATCTAGACCTTAAATGACACAATCAAAAAGGGAAAGTTGGGGGAACAATCAGAGGCATATGATTTTAATGAAAACCTTGAGGGTGAGTCTAACCATTCTCTTCACTTCTATGGAAACCACCAATAGTCCCAGCCTCGACCACCCAAGCTGGACATGTATAAATTTGATGGCTCTCATTCGGCCATGTGGCTAGCACAAATGGAGAAACATTTCACATTGAATCACATCAGAGATGATGTGACAAAGCTAAGTGTGGGAAGCTTGTACTTGGACCAAGAAAGATGGCAATGGTGGCAGTGGTATCAACTCTACTATGCAAGGCCAATGACTTGGCAGATATTCTCAAAAGCCATTTCTAATCGCTTTAACCATGAACCTAACGTTTTGGGACGTCTTACTAAGCTCTGACAGGCAGGTAGAGTGCAAGAATATATTAAAGCCTTTGAAGCTTTAGCCTTCCACACAGGAGGTCTAGTAGATGAATTCTACTTAGAATGTTTTTTCAGTGGTCTCAAAGACGCCATACATGCCCATGTATGACTGCAACACCCAGTCTCATGGCTAGCAGCTTGCAAGATAGCTCATGAAGTAGAATGTGTGTTAGCGGCCTAGTCGACTCGTTCAAATTTCATAGCCAAGTGATGCCCCACCCAGGCTCTGAGCACTACCTAAACACTTCATGCTCAAAAGGTGTCACCAACAGAAATGGAAGAAACAAGAAAGCAAGGATTGTGTTACTACTGTGATGAGAAATACTCCCCGGGGCATAAATACAAGGAACCCAAATTCTTTAAAATTGATGCTATGATCACAGTTCATCTCAGGAGGACTCACTAGTTGAGGGACCAGAGGAGGAAGATGAGGACAACCAACTAAAAAAGGAGCTCCTAGCTACACTTGAAGAACGAGTTATCCCGCTTCATGCTTTAGCAGGAATTTCTTCTCCCCAAACTATGTGAAGGCCACTGTGAAAATGTTAAACTTCAAATGGGGCATTATCACCTAAAGACCCACATGTTTCCCATCAACATGGGTAGGTGTGACATTTTCTTGGGTTTTGAATGGAAGTTCACACTTGGCCCAATAACAATGGATTTCCAGGAGTTATATATGAGCTTTAAGTAGAATAACAACACACATACCGTCCACGAACTCTAGGCAGGTGCTCCTTCTATCATCAACTCACATAGGATGGAAAAATTGCTAAAACAAGGCCACCATGGAGCTATAGCCCAATTTCATGCCATCTGGGCCTTCGAGCCCACTTCTCTTCATATTCATCCTGAGATGCAATAGGTCTTAAACAACCATCTACAGGTCTTTGACAAGCCTCATGAGCTTCCACCCTCAAAAGGGAACATGATCATAGCATTACTTTGGTCTTAGGGGCACAACCACCAAATGTGTTCCCATATAGATATCCTTTCACCCAAAAGAATGAAATTGAAAAAATCATCAAGGAACTCCTGGAAGCCAGTGTCATTCGTCCTAGCATTAGTCCTTATTCATTACCTATGGTCATGGTGCTCAAGAATGATGGGGAATGGCGTATGTGTCCAGACTTCAGGGCCCTCAACAAGCTGATGGTCAAAGATAAATTTCCCATCCTGGTTGTTAATGATTTTCTGGATGAACTAAATGGGGCTCAATGTTTTACTAAGCTTGACCTTCTCTCAGGCTATCACCAAATTTGCATGAAAGAAGTAGACATTCCAAAGACTGCTTTCCGAACTCATGAAGGCCATTATGAATTCTTGGTCATGCCATTTGGTCTTTGTAATGCCCCATCCACTTTTCAGAGCCTCATGAATCACTTGCTCAAACCATATCTCAGAAAAATTTTCCTTTTTTTCTTTGATGACATCCTCTTCTACAACCTCACCTAAGAAAAACATCTTCAGCATGTAGATCTGCTCTTGCAACTACTCTCGAAGTATAAATTATTTGTCAAATCGTCCAAGTGCTCTTTTGGAATGGAAGAAGTTTAGTATTTGGGCCACATTGTAGGACGTGAAGGTGTCAGGGTGGATCCCAAAAAGATCCAGGAAATGTAGGATTGGCCTCAACCAAAGACCTTGAAGAGATTGAGAGGATTTTTGGGTCTCACTGGCTATTATTGCAAATTTCTCTACAATTATGGTCGTATTACTAGACCCCTCACTCACCTTCTCAAGAAAAATTCATTCCTCTAGAATGATGAAGTGCAACAGACATTTATAGCTCTCAAACATGCTATGTGTTCCACTCTCGTATTGTCACTACCCGACTTCACCAAATCTTTTGTGATTAAATGTGATGCTTTAGGTACGGGTATTGGGGCTATCATAATGCAGGAAGGTCGACCCTTGACCTTCACTAGCCAACAACTAAGTGGGAAAAATATGGGACAATCTACCTATGAGAAGGAGATGATGGAAATCTTACATGCAATGGATACCTAGTGACCATACTTGTTGGGGCGGCATTTCCAAATCCGCACAGACCATCAAAACCTTAAATATTTTTTGGAGCAATGCCTAGCCTCGCCACAACAAAATAAATGGCTAGCCAAAATGTTGGGATATGATTATGAGATAATTTACAAAAACGGGTGTGAAAATGTCATAGCAGATGCTTTATCATGCCAATTTGAGGAGGAAAGCACCCTGCTAGCAATCTCTCTTCCCATTCGAGAGTGGATTGAAGAGGTTCACAAAGAATTGTTTTCACATCCTTTTCTCTCCCAACTCATTAATAAATTACAGGCGGATCCAAATTCCACAACGGGCTACTCTTGGCAGGATGAGATTCTTCGCTACAAGGAAAAATTAGTGATATCACCAACATCCACCCTCAAAAGTCACATTTTGGCAAAGTTGCACTCATCTCCCACTGTAGGCCATTCAGGCTTTCAGAAGACTTATGCTGCACTCGGTGTTTGTTATAGACATATTTGGGCACTACAATCCCAATCATATATGTCCATAAAAAAAGAGCTTATAAGACCCTAAGAGTGTTGTTTCATACCCTAAAAGAACAATGTTAGCTGATTACATCATTTCCCAGAAGTTCTCTCTGAAAACTGCTCAGAACTAGTCAAAATCAGACCATACAGACTGCTCCATGTTGAGTGTGTGATGCATCTCACCTATTACACATAGAGGGTGTGATGCATACTGAAATGCCCTTCTATAGGGTGTGATGAGCAAGAGCAAACAAATGGCAGAGGCAGTTTGCTAGGTGGAAACTCACAGAATCTTCTAGAAACTGCTCATTTGACATTTGCCTCTCTAAATTCGCCTAGGGACGAGTAAGAGAGCATGAAATCTCCAGGTGGAACCAAGAACTATCAAAGAAATGATACTAATCAAAATCCTAGAAGCTGATTCACCCACTGCAAATATCTATATATAGATCCCTCATCCTAGAGATCCAGAGGTTAGAATTTTGTATTTTGTAAAGAAGTGCTACTGGTTTCTCTGTGAAACATCATAGTGTTGTGTGATCTAGCTTTTCATGAGGTAAAGAGGGCTTTCATGCTGGGAGGATGGCGTTCGGTCAAACCACTGGGTTGTAATCCTCTCTTCTACTACTTTTATCAATAAATCTATTTGTGTTTTCCTCCATATCTTGTATATTTCTGAATCTCGTATTGGTATATGCAATTGTATGGTCAATATATATCTGATCCTATATTGTTTATGGTTATAGATCTCTATTCTTTGATGG
The DNA here is from genome assembly GCA_000404065.3 of Pinus taeda. Lineage (NCBI taxonomy): Eukaryota > Viridiplantae > Streptophyta > Pinopsida > Pinales > Pinaceae > Pinus > Pinus taeda. Next base: position 70,462 of record APFE031077895.1, on the reverse strand, counting down.
TATTATGCTGCTTTGACTCTACAAGTGTTCTTTGAAGTGGGACAAGTGAGGAAAGAGTGGTGAAGCTCTGTCAAAGGAGGGAGGAAACAAGCAAGGAGCCAAGTGAAAGAATGAGGTTGGTACTCTCAGCTTCTCTCTCATCTATCTCTCATAAAGGAGGACACAAGTGACTTTAGTTTGTTTGTTTCTCAGATAGCTACCCGTCTTAGGGGTACTAGCAGCTTTGAATGGACACTAGTTTTTCCGGTAACAAAATGTCAACTCCACTGGGGAATGAATGGTTTGATTGCTAGTTACTGTTGTTTGCTTTATAAACTACAGACGGAGCCCGAAGTTAAGCTAGCTAGCCTTTGAACTGCTTTCACTATGCAACTATGAAGTAGATCAATACTGCTTCATTCAATCTCTAGTTTAGTTTATGAACTGAACATATAACTTGCAAACATCCTAAGTGACCCAGTGGTAGCTCAAATAACCTCATTAGATCAGCCCCTATACCTTGTGTTTACTTCCTATCATTAGCTTAGCCTAAACCCCTGAACTTCGCTGCAAACTGTGAGAAAAAACCAAGCTCAATCTCGTCCCTGGACCATCGCATTGTCTCTCATTGGCAACCTGGATGCGTTGCACCTCCCGTGTGTTGTAGGTGAGATGCATCCATGTTTCCCTGTGTTACAGGTGCGATGATTGAGTGAGACTATTTCTACCTCCAGATTTTGGTTTTCTCTTCATTGTCTTCAGGTTTATTCAGTATTTTTGTTGTCTATGATCAGTATATCACTATTGAAACTCTCTTCCTTTGCATTATTTATCCTCCATTGATAAGGAATTGTGAATTTTTTTAATGTATTTTTTATCATTTACAGTCCTCCTTTGCAAAAAGTAGCTTAATCAAACTATCGTCCTTTGATTTGTAAGTGTCGCAAGTGTCGTTTTCAGTCAAAGAAAAGAGTGTCATAAAGTATTCCTCTTTTAGGTAGTCGATTACACTTTTACTATTGTATTTGATTTGGATCATCAATTCTTTGAAGTGTCAAAAGTAGTTTTTAAGTCAAAATTGAAAGTGTCATCTAAATCTTCCTTTCGTTTTTGAAAAGAAATTGCTAAAATGTCACTTTGAGGAAAGATAGTTCATATCTGTACTTAGTTTTCTTTCTATCATTCTCACATTAAGGAAACTGAAAAAAAATACATGCATGTGCATTTGCATTTAGACTTCATGCGGAAATTGATTTAGGAGAGTGCATCTTAGTGTGTGCTCTCTACTCTATGTTGAAAGAATTTTATTTCTCTTTCCTTGGTAGCTAGGATTTTCATTGCAAAAATAAAGTAAACGACTGTTTATCATATTAGATTGCATATTTAGGAACTGTATATCTATATCACACAGTGAACCTTAAAGGATAACTTCTTAAGAAATATCAACTATAAAATAAACTTCAATGAACATAAAAACACTTTGGAACCTAACGCACAACATCTAGAAGTCTAGGCTAGAGACATATTCTAGCATTGTAAAGCTTGGTAACTATTGTTTTCATTGTACGTTGGGTGATTCCTCCTCTTTGATACGATAAGTGCCAGTACTGACTTGTGCTCCCACGTACCGTCGAGTATATATTGGGACCACAATAGGCTATATCCTTTATACTTAGGAAGCAATGTCTGCCGTCCTATCGATCACAATGCATTGAACACAACATTCGGGAAGACTGACTACTGTACGTAAAAAGTATTCTACAGTTTTGCAATTGGTTTGGTAATCCCTCTGTCTATATTTCTAGAGTAGTCACTTTTCTTCCTTTTTAGACTTAAAAGAAAAGGTCCTTCTGAGCACTTGTCAATTTAGGCTCATTAAAAATCGAAGGCAACTAAAGTCATCTTTAGATTTTTCTCAACTCTTTAAAATTGAAAAATCAAGTTGTGTCAAAGCATCATAAAATTCATTTAATTTGGAATAACATTTTCCCCTTTTTAATTTGAGTTGATCAAGTAATCCGCAATTGTGGAAGAAAGTCAATCAAAACCCCGTCATTCATGGAGAATGACGATTCAACTGTCTTTGACTCTGGAAACAAAACCATTCTGGGCCAAGCGATCTCGTCTAACTGGGTCAAATTCTCCTGGTTTATTTGAAACTTGTATTTCAACATCCTCAGAGACTCCAATTACTCCAACTATTTCTGGTATCCTTGCCTCTACAGAAGAAGTTCTGCAATTACAAGAGGACATTAGAACTGATCATAGTGTAACAATAAACACTTCTATTTCTGAACGAGCTCCATCTAGGGCTGATTCGGAAGGGGTCGCCCCTCCAACATCTATCGCTGTAGAGTCTTTACCTTCTTCGGCACTAGAAATATTTTACGGACCTGATGGTGTACCTCTTCCACCTAGATTGATTGCTATAGAAGAGATTGTAGAGGATCTTCCATCTAGTACTCCATTGCATTTTGGAACTGGGATCCACCTATATCCTTCTACTACAGAAGTTAGTAACTCTTCATCGCAAGTTCCTATAGAATTGCTAGGAAATCTTTTGGATAGACTCAATATGTCTGAACAATCATAGACATCTAGGACTGTGTCACTTGATATAGCAGCAGCAGAACCTCCTACTACCACTCTGACAATGTTTTCTAGTGTACCATCTGCCCCAACTAGTTCTCAAACACTAGATGGAGTCTACCTAGGGACTGTTTCGACAGTATGGTCTGTTCCTATTTGTTCATCCAGAACCTTATCTGGGATTTCTTATGTTGAGTCTCAGCAAATTGATCCTTCACAACAGTATCAATTTGGGAAATCCAGTCTCCAAAGGCCAATTTTCCCTTTGAACACTGGATTACCACCATATGGGGGGCAGTATGCCTTTTCATTGTTCCCTCCAGGAGAACAACCATATGAGAGTTCACAACAAAATTGGGGTCAATCTAAAATTGCATCCAGTGGTTGGGTGCCAATATTACCTCAATAGCCAAGAGTTGTATATTCAATACAACAATGTCAACCTGTGTCAAAAATTTCCACTACAATGGCTATTGTGACAGTGTCATAAGTTCAAGCATTGCCTGTTGTATGTCAACCTCTAGTCTCTCAGGTCGTAATACAATAGCCTCTTTTCTCCATGACTCAATCAAAACCACCGATTAGTGGCTCCTTAACTGAATTGCCACAAGCTCAAATGGGTACTATAACCTCTCATCTTGGTCAAACATCTAGTATTGGACAACAATAAATGGTCTCATAGCCATGGATGGTGCAATATCAACAACCACAATTCCAACAAGCATACCGAGGACCTGAGCAATAAAGCTTTGTAGGTAATGGACAGTCGTATATTCAAAACGGTTACCAACAATCATATTATAATGGTTACACCCATCAACCTTATCAAAGTTATCAGCATCAAATACATTATGCTGGTATGCAAAGACCCACGACTCAAGGGATCCCATCTTATCATGGGTATGCTTCACCAAACCTAAATCAACAGTTTCCTTTTGTAGAAACTTTAGAATTACCAGATCTGAATCAGTTAACAAATGATCCAATTGCTTATGCCCCATGGTGGCTAGCGATTCCTCATAAACTTCCATCAAATATTTTTAAATTCAATGGAAATCTACGTGAAGATCCATTGAATCATGTGATGACCTTTCATTTGTGGTGTTCATCCAACACTCTCAATGATGATTCGATTAGGCTTCGACCTTTTTAGCAAATGTTAACTGGTCTGGCAGTGAAATGGTACATCGAATTGCCTAGGGCTTCATTTGATAAATTCAGCACCCTTGCCACCACCTTTTTAACCCATTTTCAGTTACCAATAAGGTATGAAACGGGAGCAAAACTTCTTACAAATTTTAAGCAGGCAATAGATACTCACATATCTGATCATATTCATGAGTGGCGACATCATCGTAGAATGGTAAAAACATATGTTCCTGATTAGATGTTAGCTAAATGGTTTATTAATTCATTGTTACCTTCTATTACAGAAGATGTGGCCAAGGGAGGAGTTGTCATTGAAGAGCAACTCATTACTCATGTGTAATATCTAGACTTGATATATACTCAGTCCAGCATGCTCTACAACAAAAATCCTGATGCTCCTAGACATGAGTTTTCCATTCCTCCTCCTCCTAAATCGAACAGGGACTCTCATACCAGTGATGGTGTGATTGGTACCTCCAGTATGCAAACTGCAAAGGCCTCATCTAGTAAAGCCCTTGCAGTTTCCAGTAAAAAAACAAATGACAATCTTCCTGCCTCAGAGGTTAATGCCATGTCGATCGACAAAGGCAAAGAACCGACGAAACCATGGGGCAAGAAGAAAAAGAAAGGCAAAAAGAAGAAGTAGGATGATTTGTCTCCTGAAAAATCTTCTGAAAATCCTTTTGGGAAAAAGAAACCTAGTCATCCATGTTTTATATGCGATGGGGATAATTGGATGAGAGATTGTTCACATAAAGCTGAGATTAAGAATTTCTTTAAGAGTTCAAAAACCTCAGCGGTATTGACTGATCCATTTCCAAACCCAGAAACCAATCTAGTTGCTAGCGACAATGCTTCCCCATCCCAAGTGCTTATGTTGCCCATTTCAAAATAGAAAAATGATGCTTTGATATCGAGAAGGAATAAAGATTACGGGAATCAACAACTGTCAAACAACAAGGCTGCAGATCAACCTAGTAGTTCGACAACAATTTCAACTGAAGTTGCGCCACCTATCATTCCTGAGCTAACGATAAAACCGCCAAAGGGAGTAGTACACAAATCGACATTTAATCCTCGTGCTAGAGCTACACAGAATTATAATATTGTAGAGGATCTGGCCCAATCGCCATCTGCTATGTCGACACTTGAAGTACTGCAAAATTTCCCCTCCCAAAAGGAGGCTCTATTATCAACAATAGGTGGGATTGACCCAATGGATTCCAATCTTGTGGCCTTTAATCATAAAGGATACAAACCTCAGTTACCAGCTCAACTCGCTTTCCTCATTTAAGTGAAATCCCTCAACAAAACCATTCATTGAACAATTATTGATGAGGGGGCATCTACATGCATTATGTCAATGAGTTGTTGGAAAACTTTAGGCTCACCACCCTTGCCAAGATCATCAATGACATTAGAAGCATTTGATGGATGTACATACACCCCGTACAGGATTTTAAGTAACTTGCAAGTTGAACTGGGCGAAAAGACAGTAGAAATTGATGCTAAAGTTATCGATGGAAACCTCGATTACAACATCCTACTGGGAAGGCCCTAGATTTATGCTATGGCTTCTGTTGTGTCAACATATTTTAGAAAGACTGAATTTCCCTTCCAAGGAGGAATTACAATCGTTGACCAGCAAACCTTCCTCCCCAACAGTTCACAAGTTATGGGAAGCATTCTGATGATCCATGGAATCTCTCAATTGTTTCAAAATATCAAAGTAGGCCTCCTAAAAGACCCTACCTTAATGGGTACTTTTTCCTTACCGCCTTTGAGTAATCTGGTGGAAGTGGCCAAAGTGGAAGCCTGCAATATGATATCTTCTATATCTACATAGATTCAGAAGATTTCTGAACATTTTGTTAACATGGTTCATCACCAGGTATTGCCTCCAAGCCCAATAGAAATATTGGTGCAATCAATTTTCTAAGCCTGGGTAGCAAACCCAAATCAACGCTCATTGAGTGTTTGGATAGATAGGTCTAAGGAATATGGCACCTCTTCAGATCCTTGGTCACATGAACATTCTACAGATGAAGGAATCATTTAGTCAATGATGATAGGAGAGGCACCATGGGAAGATTACCACCATCATTCCCATTTTCCGGATTACCACGAAGATTGTTCCAGTGACCTTAATCATCCTTTAGTTTTTTATTTTCTATCAAATACTGTAAATATTTTCTATCCAATATTGAAGAAACTATCGCCATAAATATCTCAACCAAACCTAATGTTGTAGAGAATATTCATGTTAGAAAATATTATTCTTCTTCAGAAATGGAAATATATTACACTCTCTTTCGTGAGTTCAGAGATGTCTTTGCATGGTCATATGAAGAAATTCCAGGCATTGACTCGAGTATAGTTGAACACGAAATAAATATGTATCTAGATGTCAAACTGGTACAACAACGACTTCGGCAGGTGCACCCAAAGAAAGCCACTGCCATGAAGGTAGAAGTTGAAAAACTTTTACATGCTGGTTTCATTTACCCAGTTCCTCTAACTGATTGGGTATCGAATATTGTTCCTGTGATGAAAAAACAAGGAACAATTGGAGTTTGTGTTCATTACAAGGATGTAAATAAATCTTGTCTAAAAGAAAACTATCCTACACCCTTCATCAATCAGATAATTGATGAATGCGCCGGATGTGAAATGTTTTCATTCATGGATGGATTTTCTAGGTATAATCAAATTAATATCTGCCCACATGACTAGTCAAAGACTGCATTTATATGTCCATGGGGCACATTCGCGTACCGCAAGTTAGCTTTCAGTTTAAAGAATGCATGGGTGACTTTTCATAGGGCTATGAATTATGCCTTCCATGACGTCAAGAACATCATTCAACCATATCTCGATGATCTTCTAGTTCACTCGCAAAAGAAGACTGATAATTCGTAGCATTTGAGAGCTATATTTCTACATTGCTGACACTACAAAATACAACTCAATCCACACAAGTGTGTGTTCTGTGTTAGTTCTAGTTGTTTACTTAGATTCATAGTTTCTAAGGATGATATTTGTCTCGACCCATGTAAGGTTCAGACAATCATCGATATGCCTCCACCTTCAAATTTGCTTCAGATTCAAAAACTCCAAGGGAAAGCAAACTTTCTGAAGAGGTTCATTCTAAATTATGCCAAACTTGCTAAAGGTTATCCACGTCTTTTGAAAAAAGAAGTGCCCTTTAACTGGGATCAGGTTGCAGAAGCTTCCTTTGATGCTCTAAAGGAATACCTAATAAGAGCATCATCAATGTACGCTCCTGATTATCAAAAGAATTTAACCTGTATCTAGCTGCAGTAGATACAACCATCACAATGGTTTTAATTCAAGAAAACAATGGAATCGAACATCCTGTATATTATTTAAGTCAGAACTTAAATGATATAGAAAGCAGGTACTCCTATGTTGAAAAGCTAGCTCTTGCAACTGTTCAAGCAGCACAAAGATTTCGACTCTATATCCTCTTTCGCAAAATTACCATTTTGTCAGATTGCAACCCTATGACTTACATCCTGTCACGTCAGTTACTTGGGGGGAAATATTCAAAATGGATAGCCATTTTGCAAGAGTTTGATCTGGAATTCATAAAATCCAAATCAAAGAAATCTCTGGTTTTTGTGGAGTTACTATGTGACTTCCCATCGTTGTCCAATGATTCAACATCCAAAGCATCAATCATGGATTAATCTTTGTTTCTGACATCGTCAAGCGATTCGTGGTATGAAGATATAATCTTCTATCTCCAAACCCAAACATATAGGCCTAATACCTCTCGCTCAGAATAATAACATACTCGATACCAAGCAAAAGACTACATGATCGTTGGTGATACACTTTACCGTCGAGGTATCGATACAGTTCTACGAAGGTGCCTCGCCCATGAGGAGGTCGAAAAGGTCTTGAATGATTGCCATTCAGGCGCGTGTGGGGGGCATCAATCTAGTTACGCTATGACGCAAAAGATTTTACGAGCAGGTTACTTCTAGCCAACAATGTTCAAAGACTGCATAATCAGAGTCATAAGTTGCCATGCTTGTCAGATCCTCAACCTCAAAACTAGAATACCACCTACACCTATGCATCCAGTAGTTTCTGTTGGGCCATTTTCCAAATGGGGCATAAATTTCATGACATGTAACCCCACCTTGGCCGAGGGGCATGGGTATATCATAGCTGGAGTTGACTATTTTACAAAATGGGCCGAAACGATGCCTACATTAAACAACAGTGGTGAAATGGCTACCCTTTTATTTTTCAATCATGTAGTCTCTAGATTTGGTGTTCCACAAGCTATAGTCAGAGATCATGGATTGGATTTATGCAATCACGTGATGGTTGAATTGGCTGCCAAATTAGGACTATCCCACGAGAGTTCTACTCTGTATTATCCGTAAGCTAATGGACAAGTTGAGCGATCAACAAAGTCCCAAAGTGCATGCTGCAAAGGATGATTGGAGTCCATAAACTGAGTTGGCACCTAGTCCTATACTCGACCTTGTGGGAATACTGGACGTCGGTAAGAAATGCAACTAGATTTACACCCTTTCAGCTGGTGTATGGCTTGGAAGTAGTCTTACCAATTTAATGTGAAATTTCACCTCTCAAGCTCGCAGTCGACCTTCTCCCTGGAACTTCAGAGGAAGAAGCTCGTTTCTTGGAATTAATCCAATTGGATGAAACCCATCGTGATGCTGCATTGGCTAAGAAAGCTCATAAGAAACGAGTCAAGGTGCAATTTGACAAGAATGTCAAGCCTTGTATCTTCTCAAAAGGTGACCTGGTCTTACTCTATGATTAGGAATCCGATAAATTGGGAGCAGGTAAGTTCCAGTCATTGTGGATGGGTCCCCACATTGTTAAGCATGTATTAGCAAAACAAGCCTACGAGCTAGTAGATTACGATGGGATTCCACTATTGCAACCTCGAAACGAGTTGTACCTCAAGTGTTACTATGCTTAACTAAGTGTAGTAATCTCTTCATATGCTTTTGTTACATTTTTGTTTTCGCCAAGAGTGATCATTTTGGTTACGTAATCCACTTTTGCATTTGTTGTAGATTTTGAACCTATTGGAATCATTTGTTGGATACGCCGATGGAGCTAGTTGTAGTACACAAAACCTTTCTTCTGCAGCCTAGGCCATTTTTTATCCAAGCGGTGAGTTAGTGAGTTTCAGAGGGGTATGTATTGGTTAGTCAACGAACAACATCACTGAGTATAGCACGTTGACAGAACTCCTCTCTGTTGCCATCACACATGGCATACATCGACTTGTTGTCAGACTAGACTCACAACTCATCATCCTACAGCTTACTCGCATCTTTTCCATTCGAAATCCAGATATCTAGCGTATGTTCCTAAGCATCAGGATTTTGGAAAAGAACTTTGATTCTATTCAATATCAACACATTTCCAGAAACTTAAACAAATTAACTGATTCATTAGCAAATTATGTGTTAGATAGACATTTGCAACATTTATAAAAGAAAAGCATTGCATTAACATTTGCGTCAAGATCATATAACTTAACCAAAATAAAGATTTGAAAATAAAAGATATATATAACTGTTTATAGTTTTTACAAAATGTTTTGTGTCGAGGAAAAAATCGGTCACACGACCCAAAAACTCAAAAATGCAAGAAAGCACCCTAGAATAATGGTGTTGGTGATAACAAGTCACTGCTCGTGTGATCATACATAGAAGCCTAGCCCATCGACTCAACACGCTAGTAGTATGGCGTTGTAATCTCAGAGGTAACTCATCAGTCCTCACATCCTGAATACCAAGCGTGAGGCCCTTGATCTAGTCCTGCAATACTGCAAGGGTGTCGGCTACATCCAAATCATGAAGGACAACCCTCCCTACAACCTCTCTTGCTGGAATGGCAGCTGCTACCCTCGGGCACACTGCTAGTCGCACTATTCCAATATTTTCACAAATATATGAGTTTTATTAGTCTTGATAACATGTAAAAAACACAAGAACATTATAAAATCAATAAAAAAATATATAGTCAGATCTCTTACCTATAACACCCCACTGCTTGCTAGCCAGCAACACCAAATTTGGGTCGCCTCGAAAATCCATCCTGGCATAAACCATATACTGATGGTTGAACCACTCGAAGAAGGCATCAGAGAATGAAATCTGTGACTGATCAACATGTCTGGCCATAAGATCAACCAATGAATCTGTGGCTCTATCGATGATGGTAATCCGAGTGAAATGTACTGTGGCTGCATCAGTGGGATCTTCTCCAAGGTGAAAGTGGTCAGAATAGAACCATAACCAAAGTTCTTGGATCTTCCATTCTTCACCTTGGTAGGATATTCTTTTATCACCAGAAGTACTACATCACACTAGTTGAATACCTTTGGTTCAAGGAATTCCAAGGCATACTGCATATAGGACCTATTGGCCAAGTGAAGAGCTGCGCTGCCAGCCAATCTAGCAAAGGTGAATAAGATAGTCCTCAAGGACTAGCCAGTGACGTCTCCAATGATGATCTTGCCATCCTTGCTCGGCTGAGATCCATCTCTACAGTATCGGCGAATGTAATCCCTCACAGATTCACCCCCATGGGTAGATCCTGATAGTGACAGAGGGGCACCTCGCCTCAATAAATCGGTCAAAAAGTAGACATCCTGAACAATCAAAGGGATGGATTCACCTCTACTCTGGAACACTTGGTTGGCAGTATCCCATGCATTGAGAAGATATTGCAACAAGTTGATTTGTTGCCTCATGCTATATATGCAGAAGAACTTGAGCAAGCCACAGTTCCGCAATGCAGTTACCGTACCTAGATCATGTAAGGAAATCATATCCTCTTCTTCATGCTCGTGTTCATGCCATGTAATGACCATCTTGCTCCGATGAATCTCTGAAAAACAAACAAGGGAAGAATTACAATCCTGATTTGGGCAAAAATAGGCTAAAATTACATCAAAAATTAATGCATAAACTTTCCTCCTTGCACCCATCACACCCTAGTTGTGTACTAGGTGGGATGCATACTGACTGGCCAATGGCCAGCTCAGTATGCATCGCACCTTTCGATGTGTACTAGGTGCGATGGGGAGAGAATGAAATGTTCAAACCCTAGAGGCTCAGAATTAGAAAAGGAAAGAATGCAATTGAAGAGCTCAGGGTTAGCTCCTACCTAGTCCAAACGACGCTGAAAATCGTCCACAAAATCTCCCGGAATCAGCTACTGAAAATCGAAGGGGAAAAACACCTCCAGAGCTCCAACAATCCCAGATTTGAATGGAATGGTAAAATGAGAGGTAAAAACTACTTTTATGTTACCGTTCACGTAATTCAAGTAAGGTATTGGTTTTTAACTCATTTTTCAAGCATGTATATACATTTCTAATCAATTTGATGGAGCAACTGAACAGGGAGTATGACCGTCAAGAGAACATAGTGTTAATGGTGAATCAAACATCTCTGACTATTATCACGAGTAGGTTTATGCGAAGTTCAAGCTCGTTAAAAAATAAACTTAGTAATGAGCATATGTTCCCCCATAGTTTAAGCTCATTAAAAAACGAACCCATCTTTCAGTAAATAACCTTTGTGATCGCATTGCTATAAGCTTTTGAGCCTTGGTCGTGTTCTTACCATCACCTCCACTTTTTAGCCGATCATACGCCTCCACTTGATTGTTTACCCTTTTTAGGAACAACTGCGATGAGTGATTCTGTTAGCTATCTTCTTTACATTGTCGTGATCGAAAAGTTCCAAACCTTACCTCGAACTAGTTTCTACCTGAAAATATCACTCGTTCCTCAAAGACGAGTCTCTTTTAAGCTCTTTTTAAATTCGTAAAATATAAAAATATTTCCGAGTAATTGGTCTCTCCATCTCGTTAAAGTGATTGGAAGTGCCATGCCTCCTCTAGATTTTAATATTTTTAGACCTGAGGGATCATTACACAAAATATTGAGTGCTTGTCTTTTTCAGCTCATTAAAGTGATTGGAAAAGTCATCCCTTTTGTATTATTTTATGCTTTTTCAGACTTAAGGGATTATACTATGAAAAAAGATTACTGGAGTTTCCTTTCCATCTCTTTTCAAACTCTCTAAAATTGAAAAGCACTGAGTTATCTTTGTCAATAAACTCGTTAAAACAATAGTGACAAACTTATCCATTACAGATAAGAGTCAGTTTCACTGTCACTAGGCTTGCTAAAACATAGCGACAGGTTTGCCCGAAGGGCAAATTATAGAACAAGCATATGTTATCCTCCTCAAGCTTGACAAAATAAAAAGGTACTGGTTAAAAATGACTGGGGAAAAATTGGGAAGAAAACTTGAAGAACTTTATTGGTAGTAGGTCGCTCTTGAACATGACACTTTCACTCCATCACCATGTTTGAGTTAGGTTGGGTTATTCCATTCACTGGTCATATCACCATTAGTCCTCCCTACCATCCATTCTTGGGGTTAACACTACCAATCCATTGTCAGTGTTGGTGATATGTTCAAGAGAAGTCGCTTGGAGAATTCACCAACCCAACTTATGCCTCATCCACTGCAATGCCTTCATGCTCCATTCTTTCATGATTGCCACCCTGAAACTTGTATCATCAGATCATTTTCACCTCCACAAAATCATTCGCTCCATTCTGGGTCGTAGATGTGGGATTCATTAAGGCCCTCCTATGACGGGTCACTTCTTGTCGACATCAACTCATTATCCAAGAAGTTGACTTAGGAACAATCCTTTCAGTACTTTGAAGCTTGCATGCCTTAATGGAAAGTTTCTCACTTCTGGCGACAGGTTTACATCAATGGCCTTCGACAAAAAGATTTTATGTGGTGTTCGACATCGACTCATGTATTCACACCACGTGAATTGTATTGCAGTACCTTGAGGGTCATCATCATTATCAGTGATTCCTCTCGTGCCTGTTAACATCTTACATCATTGGCTGGTAATGAGGCGATGTCTTTCCATGTTCGACATCATAACATCTTTTCACATGGATCGACTTGTACTTTGAGCAAATTTTGAACGAGTTTTTGAAGACCTCGGATCTAGTTTCATCCATCCGGGCTGCGATATATTTAGGAAAAATAAAGACATCAAATGTACATCACAACTGCATAGATAATCATCCAAGCCAAGGGATGACGGCTCTACCAGAATCATCATCCTGCGACACAGATGGGTTATCTGTCCTATGTACATGAAAATGAATTTATAAAGCTAAGCATGGGAATGCCTGCCTCAGCTAGATCATGAAAATATTATGAAGATAATATATTGTATTATATCTTATTATAGGTCACCTTCCAGTTCAAAAAAACCTCGGATCCTCATGATAAAGGATTTCACTCGACATCAGAAGATATGTGACCTCATGCTTTAGGGGGCAACTGTTATAGAAATATTTGGGCACTGCAACCCCAATCATATATGTCCATAGACCAAGGGCTTCTAAGACCTTAAAAGTGTTGTTTCATACCCTAAAGGAACAAGGTCAGCTGATTACATCATTTCCCAGAAGTTCTCCTTGAAAAACTACTCAGAACTGGTCAAAATTGGACCATACAGATTGCTCCATGTTGAGGGTGCGATGCATCTCACCTGTTACACATAGAGGGTGTTATGCATACTAAATAGCCCTTCTGCATTGGGTTATACCACTAGGTTGTAATCCTCTCTTCTACTACTTTTATCAATAAAGCTATTTGAGTTTTCCCCCATTTTCTTGTATATTTTTGAATCTCATATTGGTATATGCATTTGTATGGTCAATATAAATCTGATCCTATATTGCTTATGGTTATAGATCTCTATGCTTCGATGGTATTATGTTTCTTTGACTCTATAGGTGTTCTTTGAAGCGAGACAAGTGAGGAAAGAGTGATGAAGCTCTATCAAAGGAGGGAGGAAATAAGCAAGGAGCCAAGCAAAAGACTGAGGTTGATACTCTCTGCTTCTCTCTCATCTATCTCTCATAAAGGAAGACACAAGTGACTTTAGTTTGTTTGTTTCTAAGATATCTACCCGTCTTAGTGGGACTAGCAGCTCTGAATGGACACTAGTTTTCCTAGTAACAACGTTCATTCATTTAGATAGGCATGAAAAAGGACATTCTTACTTTTGTAGTTGAATGTGATGTGTGTCAGCACCACAAAGGAGAAATAGTAAAATCCCCAGGCACATTACAGCCATTGCCCATCTCTACCTCAATCTGGACAGAGGTTTCTATGGATTTCATTATTGGCCTTCCGAAGTGAGGCAACAAGTCAGTCATCATGGTGGTTGTGGATAAACTTTCTAAGTATGCTAATTTGTGTGTCCTACCCCACCCTTTTACACTAGCTTTGGTGGCTCAATCTTTCATGGACCAGATCTTCAAATTGCATGGCATACCCACTTCCATTGTGTCTGATCATGAACCGATCTTCACCAGTAACGTTTGGCAGGAACTCTTCAGGTTAAAAGGTACCCAACTATAACTTAGTACTTCCTATCATCCCCAAACTGATGGTCAAACTTAAGCAGTCAACAAATGTTTGGAGACCTACCTCAAGTGTTTCACTTCAGAAAAGAAACATCTATGGGTATAGTGGTTACCTCTAGCCGAATGGTGGTATAATACTACCTATCATGCCACCACCAAAATGACTCCATATGAAGCAGTTTATGGTCAACTCCCTCCTTCACCTACTTCTTATATCCAGGGATGCTCGAAGGTACAAGCAGTGGATCAAATTCTACAGAACCATGCAACCATGTTGGCCCACCTCAAATAGAATCTCCATCAACCTCAAAATCGCATGAAGCAACAGGTAGACCAACATCGTTCAAAGCGCAAATTTCAAGAAGGGGATTAGGTATTCTTGAGGCTGCAACCATATAAGCAAGCATCACTCAAAGACAAGGGTTGTCATAAATTATCTCCAAAATTCTACGGATCGTATCAAATACATCAGCATATTGGAGAAGTAGCCTACAAGCTAGCCTTGCCACCCACTGCAAAAAACCATCCTGTCTTCCATGTCTCATGCCTCAAGAAAGTGGTTAGGAACCATTGCATAATTCAAACCAGCCTACCAGAATTGGATGAAGAAGGTTCAATCTCACTCGAAACTAAATATGTTCTTGACACGCGAGAATGACACCTGCACGACTGCACGATCAAGTAAGTCCTCATCAAGTGGAGAGAAACCTCTCCAGAAGATGCGACATGGGAATTAGCCATTGTTCTTCAACAGTTTCCACTGCTTCAACATTGAGGAGAAGGCTAATTTTATGGGGGAGGGCATGTCAGGGTCCAACTTGAACCCCCTTTTTTATGTAATAGGGTCGAGTCATAGTTATAGTTTGTTAAAGAGTCCATCAAATCCATATTAATAATTGTAAGTG
Organism: Pinus taeda; assembly: GCA_000404065.3. Taxonomy (NCBI): domain Eukaryota; kingdom Viridiplantae; phylum Streptophyta; class Pinopsida; order Pinales; family Pinaceae; genus Pinus; species Pinus taeda. The sequence goes on along the minus strand of APFE031077895.1, from coordinate 55,336 downwards.
GTTGACCCAGATTTAAAGAAGGGATCGCAGTTAGTTGCAAATCAGCCATGGTATTAGATAGATGGTATTAATAAGAACCATTGTACTGACCCATGATATTCCATCTATGAATCCTATATAAAGGATAGGGACTCCCCTTGAGGAGCGTCGTGTCTTCTTTTGTAATTGAGCCCAACTCTATTGGAGGTTGCCCCCTCGAAGAGGCAAGTGAACATTCCTTTCCTTTATGAATAATAAAATACATGTTGTTATTTCTTATTGTTCTATGTTATGGGTATATTTCTTTGCATATTTGGTATTTTGGTATCTTCTCGCAGGTCAAGAGCATAACAACTCTGATAGTGTAGGTAACGATTCTTATAAATATTAGATGCACTAGTCCTAGTCATAGTCATCTCTCAAGATCCTTTTGATCCTTTCTCGAGAAGAAAGGTAGGTGTAGTATAGAGTATGCTTATATATTTTTCATAATCCTTGAACTTAGGGTCAATCTAAATTGAATCCTTATGGACTTAGTTGGCACTTTAATTTATGTCCTTGATTTTGACGTCTACCTATGTTATTATTATTGTTACTATTATATGCAACTCTATTAGCACTAATCTAATATGGATATTGCATGGGTTGTTGGTTCTTTTGGATGGATATCAATGTTACACACGCCAACTTCTACATTAGCACCTTGATCTTCCATAGTGCCTAAAAAAATGTAACATCCCTTCTTGCATGTAATTTTCATTAGACTACACATTGGTATATTCTCCATCATGTGTGCTTTTATGTTCAACCCTCATTTGTTTCAACTTTATTTTTTCTTTTCTTTTTTTTTTTTCTCGAGGATTATATCCCTTGGATTTATAACTTTTTTCTAAACATGTTCTTTTGGAGTTGGAACTCCTATCATTCTATATATTTTTCTCTAATGAATATTCTCTCTCTAACACAGTGTGCTAGCCATTGTACCTCTCATCTTCAACTCTATCAATCTCTATAACCTATCTCCTTGTTGAATAGTTATTTTGTTGTAATTATATTTTAGGAATTATCTCCTTAATCTAACCTTCTAAATTTATTCTTGGCATCACATCTCTTAAATTTGATTACTTATGATCATACTCTCCTCATTTATGTGGACAATGATCTCTCTCTTTAAACATGTTTTGTACTACTATAGGCCTCTTTTCATCTCAAGTTCTCTACCACTTAATTCCCACTACCCCCAAGTGTAGTGGTTAATCTTACATCTCTTCTAAGATGACAATCACACAAATCTACATCTTTATTTGAAATTTAGTTTCAACAATCAATCCTCTTCTATGTTTTTTGTTGAAATATTCTTAATTTTTAGAAAAATATAATGAATATTCAGAAGCAAATTCCAACAAAATTCCTTCCTTAACACTTTGAAACCGAAATTAAACATTATCTCTTGTCACATGGTCCTACCACTCCAGTTTCAACAATAGGCGTAGTCGACTAAATGGACCTATCAAAATGACATGGAGAATGAGGTAGGCATGTTAATATTTTTAGTCATTTAAACAATAGAACCAATAATTTCACCCAAAATATGCCCTATTCTTCGAGGAAAAATATTGATATTTTACATTTTTTCAATCTTCAACTAAGATAACTACATCATTTCCAAGAAAAGTGGTTTTTCTATGTATTAAAATAATCTTGAATCTTTTTGAGGTTTCACCTTACCATGTCCTACAAAGCACTAGTTTGGGTCTAGTATTAAAACCATGTTTAGTGTCAATTATTAGATTTGGATCCACACGTATCTAACAAAAGTTTGTTCTAATCCACAAAACTTGCATTATCAGCTTTCCCTAGAAAAACAGTCTCATCAAAATATTGATGATGATTTCCCATAAACATAATACAAGATTGCATGCATTATAAATTCATATATTATTTCTTGAAATTGTCTTTTAATTTAACATAACTAAATAATAATAAAATTACATATAAGAAAAAAAATACATCTACTTACATAATGATTATGTATATGAAAAATTCAATAACATTTACTAAAATATAAAATCAAAACACACCATCAAAATAATAAAGTTTCTATTAATTCAAAAATATCATATTATAACACTAATAAAACTATATATTAACTTTTATTAATTAAGATTCTCATTACGAATAAGCTGCCACATGGACAAAAATATCATAATATAACACTAATAAACCTATATAGTAACTTGTAATAACAAAATAAAATATTTATAATATAATAAAAAATAACATTTAATAGATTAAATTTAATTATTATTAATAATTGTATAATAAAAACATTTACATATTATATATTCATTATAAAATATACACACTTCATTTAAAAAATCTAAACTTCTAGTTCTTGAAATACTTTTCTCTCATTTTATCCATTATGCTTAGTCCTTGCGTTTTACTCGAAGAATGAATTTCCCAATAGGTAGAGAGCTTCTTTATTGAATACTTACACTTAAAAAATGGTTTAGCATTTATAAATAAAATAAAAATGAGTATTAAATCTCAAAAAATAACATTAATGGTTTTTTATTGTTTTGTTAAATTATTTGAGTCTTGAAATGATTGATATGTTTAATTTGTGGTTTGAGTAGTTATGATTTAAAGGTATTTAAGTTATTAAAATTATTTTTCGGAATTGCAATTCGTCTATAAATTGTTGGAATTTTGTCTACTAAATTTAAGATAAGTGGCTTTTACACCACATATTACATTAACACAACAACCTATCACCATCTTATCTAAACCCATAAACTTATAAAATAAAATTTAATTATAAAACAATAATTATAAATATAAATTACTTTAAAAAAATAAAGTATTTTTATTATATCATCATTAGAAGGTTGGTTGGATAATTAGAATAATAAAGTTAGAAAGTTAGTTAGAAAGTAATATTTTAATAAAATAATTTATATAATAATAATATTTGGAATATTTTTCTCTTTAATAAAGTTATTATAAACCAAAATCAATAAAGTAATCAAAAATAATATATTCTTAAAAGATAAATGAGAATTTTTTTTTAAATTAATTGTAATTTTAAATATTAATAATTTATATAACTAATTTGTGAATTATAAGTAAAATATTATAGAGTTAATTAGGGTTCTTTTAGATGGTTAGGTGGAATAATTATTATTTTCCTTATTCATATTCAAATACTAGTTAATAATATGATGAGGTTTAATGACAACTATGATTATTGTTGTAATGACTTTAAGCATGAGAAAAGAAAGCAATTTTCAAGTGTTTATTTTACTAAATCTAACTTGATGACACCAACTAACTCTTAGTATAATATAAGTGGATATTTTTAACTTAAATTGCTTTACAATACAAAACAAAAAAAAAAATTGAAATCCAATAAAGTAACCGGTTTCATCACTAAACCAAAATCTAACCAATTTAAGTTAATTTAAATTTAATATCTCATCATATTATGTGTTAAATCTTATTTACTAATTTAATTTCTTTATATTTTCATATTTTATAATTATTTTGAATAAGATCCAACTATATTAACAAATTCTTGATATTAGTATATTTGGTCAACCTAAATTATTTTACAAAATAAACAAAATTTAATAATTTTATTATTTATTTATTTAAATTTAATATGTAATTTTATTTTTAATTTTAATTTAGTGAATGGATAATTCTTTGAATTAATCTAATATCCACAATCAACCTTAATAGATACTTAATAATACCAATAATAACACAAATAATATACCAAACAACCTACAAGCCACAAATACTAAATCTTATAATTTAAAAAGAAAGAAGTTATTAGAATTTACTCCTTGAACCAAACCTATATCATAACAAATCATATGCTTAATAAGATTTATACGGCTGTCTAATAAGTTCTATTCTCCATTAAACTTTATTAACTTAAGTACATTTTCTTACGTTGTAATTATTCTTAAAAGGTTGCGCGCCTTCAACCTTAAAAGAGTAAGACAAGCCATTATTTTTACGAGAATGTGAATGGAAAGGTTTCTTTGTAAAGCATTCTTGGTCCCCCAATGATCACATGAACTTAGATAAAGCGTATATCTTAAGATTTGCTCTATCGCTACCATAACCGCAAAGGCTACCCCACCTCACCATGTGTCATGTGTTATAGTTGAACCTTTTCAAACGCTGACATCTATGACAGTGGACATAGATGAGCATGAAGTAGTGGCTCACATGTTTGATTGGACATGATCTTGCTCATCCAATTATATATATATATAAAGATCTGTGGTTGCTACATACCATTGCTTTGTTATATATTAATATATTATATATATAATTGCATGAAGTTAAACTATACAACTAGCATTCGACTTGCAGTCTGGTTTATGATATTCCAAGATATTCGACAAACACAATATTTGACTTGAAGTTGCAAATTTTCTTATTGATCACCTTGTCATTATCATATGTTAGGTTGTGTACACGTTGATTGCTGGTGGAGGTTCTATAATAACACAACCAAACAAAACGTTGACCCACAAAAGCCGATGCACTACCAACCAGAAGCTTTCCCTTTACACAGAATAATCTGTGCATGTGCGGCTTCATATTTTCTACAAAGTCTAAGCACACCCATCTTCCAGTCAAGGTTTTCAACATCATATCATACCAACCACTTCCAGGTTATCTCTATAACATTCTATTCGCTTATCATCTGTTGCAGGCGAGCGGGCGAGGTGTGTTTATATTCTCCCTGTAACCATTGCAGGAATTGGTGGCATGATCTGCGCGTATGCCCATGAGAATATATATATCTCGCTGCTCTCATTGGCACTGTTCATTACTAATAGTATTTGCTTCCAGGTTAAGTGATAGCTTGCTTTCGATTTATTGATGGCGAAACTAAGTACATGCTTTGTACATAAAGCTGTCCTAGTGATTATATGTATTATTCTTCTTCTGACCAGTGCAGCACTGGCGGGTCGTCCTCTGAAACAAGGTCCAAGTCCAAGATAGCGAATGTTATTGAATACATAACCAGATTTGTGATTCCAAGCAATTTCATTAACTTGTTTCTGTTTTAAATTCATAAATCAGGCAATCCTGTGACCAGCGTAAACCCTAAAGCGATGGAGAATCAGGTGAGTAATTTGGACATTTGAAATTTAGTTACTTATCAACTTTGTTTTGATTTCTGCTTATACTTCCATTTGCTAAATGATGCCCAAACAGGAAGAGATCGATGAGGAGTCATGTCAAAATATAGATGAAGAAGATTGCTTAATGAAAAGGACGCTGGTTGCTCATACAGATTATATTTACACACAGAACCATGGTAACCCATAATGGCCTGGTTTAATGGAATGATTGATAAAGCTAAAGAAGTGCCCACTTAATCAATCGTATGTGGCAACGCCAACTGTGCAAAAATTCCGCAGAAAAATGCTTTGTAATTTATTTCATCGGTGTTTGTATCACTCTGAAAATAACAGTATTTTGGTACCCAAAAAATGTTATCAGACTCGCATGTACTTAGCTATGGGCATAACATTGGCAATCTGTCATTACGTATTCTTCAAGATGAAGGATGATGGCAGACAGTGGTATTGTTTTATGTCATCATGATAATACATTTATGAAGGGTAATGGAAGACAATGGTATTGTTTAAAACTTTAAATGGTCATAATAATACATTAATGGCAGCCGATGGTATTATTTCAAATTGTTATTGATTTTATGTGGAATTATGTTTTCTGGTTAGTGGCATAATCAATACATATCGGTTCCTCTTTTTGTTATCTAGATGGTTTCGGCCACTCACCCAACCTAGGCGGTTGAAGTCAGCTGAATCATAGAGCTAAAGTTAGCTGGTCGTTTCTCGCTTGCTTACAGAAGTCTTGCATGCCCCCTGGTATAGCTAAAAATTTCCAGGTTATCAAGAAAGTTCCATTTGCTTAGCAGACAGAAAGCTTCCCTGGCGATGCCTACCAAAATAGACAAAGGTGAGTGGTGCGACCACATGCCACTCAGCATAACCTTAAAGAAGGTATTTGTTCCAGCCTAATCCCATTTTCCTGTAAGGACGGGTTCGTCAGACTGTTCATATATCTCTCGTGGAAATCTACTCTATACCCAAGGTTTTCCTGCTGAAACAGACGAGGGTGCATGCCCCCTCGGTTTCAATCACATCCTCCTGAATCACTCTCGCTCATCAGCTGGACGGACTGGAGATCTATGAGACACTCGCATGAAAATACCATTCAACTATGGCATTTGACTGTTTGAGATTTGTGAACCCGAGAATGACATTTGGTCTACGAGCTTGACCATTCTGCCTTCGTGCCGAAAACACATTACTCTAAAGAGTGGGGAGACGATGGCTCCCATGCAATAAATATAGTCGCCTCCAAGGAGTAGATTATAATCTAACGGTCCTGGAACTACCATTACTTTACCATTACTTTCGTGTCAACAGTTTTCCTTCTCAAAGTAATGGGCACATTTAGAAGGATCCTTAAAGGTCGACTTGTTCCTTTGTCGAACACTGTCAGATTTCTCATTTCAGTCAAAAGCGATGGCAAACCAAGTGCTTTCCAAGCAGCTGAGGAAAGGATACTCATAGAAGCCCCTTCATCGATGATGGCACTAGCCATGACCATTCTGTAAGCTTGTATAATGATTCTGAATGGTACACTAGCTAGTAAACTGGGTCTGCCTAGTAGATTCCAGTCGAAGGAAACGACTAGTTTGCTTGGTGGTGGCACCAAATATATTGTCGGATATGACTCTGATGAACTTCCTTCCTGTGATAAATGAAAAGGAGGACTACCCCCAAGTTCATCAGAGTCTGTGTTGATGAAAAGAATTTGAACAGTGTCATTCTCTTTCTCTTCAGTGACGGTATCATTCGAAGATGAACACTCTGAAGGCAAGACCGGGTCAACTGCC
>APFE031077895.1:8810-48046 GCA_000404065.3 Pinus taeda | reverse complement strand
AGATCCGAGGGATGCAGGGACAATCTCGGTGATAGTGGTCTCCATTGCAAATGACACAAGGAGATTTAGGTTTCGACAGTGCGGTGTGAGGATTTTCGCTAGATGACGCTTGGTTGCCCCTTTTCGATTTTGGTTCCTTTTTCTTCTTTTCCTTTTTCTCTTTCTGCTTCTTCTTCTTCTCAGTTACTTGATTTTTAGCTTTATCGGCTTTATCAAGAAAAGAGGAAGGAGGAGAGGGAGAATCAGCGAAGTAGAAGGTTGGGAGGCAACTTTAGTGTCATCTAGTTTCTGATTTGACTGTTCAGGAATTACAAGATTCTGAACGATAGAGGTAGAGAAGAGCCAGATAGGCAAACCAATTGTCAACCCTGGAAGTGACAAAGTGGCCATATGGGGTGCACCAACATCTCCCCAAGAGGAGAAGGGGCTAGGATTTCCTCCAAGGGGAAATCTTTGGTTGGTAGATTCCATTTTCTCAACCTAAAGACCAACAGGGAAATTTGTGATGTTATTCCAATTAAAATAAATTTTTAATGCTTTGACACAACTTATTTTTCAATTTTAAATAGTTGAGAAAAACAAAAGATGACTCTAGTAGCCTTCGATTTTTATTGAGCCTGAAGTGACAAGTGCTCAGAGGACGTTTTCATTTAAGGAGTCTGAAAAGTAGCAAAATGGACTTCTCTAGTGATCTAGGCAGAGGGGATTACCAAACCAATCACAAAACTGTAGAATACTTTTTACAGTATGGCAATCAATCTTCCCGAATGCTCTGTTCAGTGCATTGCAATCAATAGGGTGGGAAACATGGCTTCCTAAGGATAAAGGATGCAGCCTATTGTGGTCTCCCAAAATATACTCGACGGTACGTGGGAGCACAAGTCCGTACTATCACTTGCCATCTCAGAGTGGAGGAATCACCCAAGCAATAATGAAAACAATAGTTACCAGGTTTTACGACGCCGAAATACGTCTCTAACCCCTCTTAGCCCCTCCCCTCCCTCTCCTTTTGTTCATCTAATTCTTGTTCTACTTATTTTTCATCTATGTTACCAAGAATAGTGTCCACTCGGATGTTGCTATTCTAACTAAGATGGGTGGCTATCTTAGAAACAAACAAGTAAAGTCTACTTTCGTTTTCTTTTATGAAAATAGACAAGAGGAAAACAAAGAAGGCCAACCTTAGTCTTGTGCTTGATTTCCTCTCCTTCTTGATAGGGCTTCACCGCTTCTTCTTCATCTGCCCAGCTTCAAAGAGAACCTATGGAATCACAGCAACATACTACTATCGAAGAAGCAAAGATCTATATTCATAAATAATATAGGACCAGATGTGTGTTAACCATATAAATGCATATATAAACAAGTACACAAGAATATGAAAGAAAACTAGAATAGCTTTATTAAGATGAAAAGTAGCAAGAGGATTACAACCATATGTTCTGACCCAGCATCATCCTCCAGCTAGGAAGCCCTTCTTCACCTCAAGCAAAGTCTAGATCACCCAACACTATGAATGTACACCAGAAAACCAACAACAATTCTCTATAAGATACAAAATTCGAGCCCATGGATCTCTGTGATGAGGGATCCATATATAGATGATTACAGAGAGGTGAGTCATCTTATGGGATCTTGTTTAGTGTCCTCTCTCTGATAGTTCCTGCTTCCACTTGGAGAATGATGATCTCTTACTCATCCCTGGTTGAAGACATAGGGTCAAGTGTCATAGGGGAAGCTTCTGGAAGATTCCATGATCTTCCACCTTGCATTTTGTCCCACCCATTTGTCCATTCCCGACCATCACATCCTATAGAGAAGAAATTTAGTATGCATCGCACCTTGTACACTGGGAAGGTGATATGCATTGCACCCTCTACACTGAGCTTTCTGTATGGTCTCGTTTTGACCATTTATGAGCAGTTTCCAGTGGAGAACTTCTGGGAGATGATGTAATCAGCTGACCTTGTTCCTTTAGGCAGTGAAGCAACAATTTTAGGGATATAGGAACCCTTAGTTTATGGACATTTATGATTGGGGTTGAAGTGGCCAAAAATGTATATAACAATCTACCTTTCATAAGTTTTAATGGTTTGCCTTGAATTGTTCCCCCTTCCTATAATTTGTCCCTCTTGTTTCAATTTAAATTTTAGTTTATTTTATTTTAATTTAATTACATTCAAATTTAAATTTAACTTAACATAGTCCATATTTTTAATTCAATTAATTTTAGTTTAATTCAATTTAGTTCAGTTATTTTTTAATTTCGTTTCCTTACTCCTATTTTAATCTAATTTTACCATTCTTAACTTACTACTCCATTTTTTCCAAACTTATTTGAATGATCATTATAATCCACTATTCCTAAATATTTTTCAAATCTTCATTGATTACATTTTGACAAAATAAAAATAAAAATTATTAATTTAATATTTAATAATTAATAACTGTAGTCATTACAATTCGTTTAATTTAGTTATATTTTTAATTTTTTTCCTAAAATTATAAAATAAAAATATCTGGACTTAAAATTATAAAATATAATTCTTTTGACCTAAAATTAATTTTTTTCATTTTTTAATTCCTTTAATAATTTACCAATCCTAAAATCAATTCTTTTTAATTTCTTTATTAAAATTTACCAATCTTATATTTTCAATTATTATTATATTTTCAAAAGCTTCAATAATTCCGTATGACCATTTCTTTTCCTTTGAGTTCCTTTATTAATATTTACCAATATAATTTATTTATTATATTTTCAAAAGTTTCAATAATGTCTTCTTACAAAATGTTGGGCATGGAATCCCCCCAAGGCATGTTTTGGGGCTTAAAGCCAAAGTTTTGACCGAATCTTGTAGTAAAGCTCCACGAATTGCGGGTAGGGGACGTGAAAGTATGATAGAGTCACAGGGTTGTCCACCTTCATTTTGTATTGTAATGTCAGCTAGATATACCTACCCATGGTCCGTGGGCCATGGGATTGTATAAATTCAGCAAGGCTCTAAGTGTAAAAACGAGGTAGATAATGGAAGAAAAGTATGAGAAGTCTAAGTGACTGAGTCACAAGTAGAGTGTGTCTTCGGGTCGTAGTGTAGGAGAAGGCTTTGCAGCTGAGTGCGCAGAGGCCTAGTAGTCCGCAGCTGAGTGCGCGGACCCCTATAGCTGAGTGCATAGGGCGAAGTCGAGTTTGTAACCAAGGAAGGAACTAATAAAGAGAAGTTATGCTATAATTATGTGTATTTGTTCTTGGGTTAATGAATGATTGATATAATTTGCAAATATACTATTTATTTACTACTTGCACCTGTATGAATGGTTTATATTTTTAAGTATGCTTAAAGCACTCAAGTAGGCAAAGATAATCATATAACATTGGAATACTAGTAAGGTCTTCAGTAATAACATAGTGTGTGGTGTTCAGCCCCTCGGTAGGGCTATGCGAAGGTAGTATATCAGACTGTGAGGTAAGGGAAAGTGCACTAAGAAACCTGCATGCAGGGTCAAACCACAGACCACTTGAACTCATCAGACATCTCTAGGGTGTGGAAACCTAGTTCTAGCACCCTCCCATACTACTTCGGCTAATACCTCAATCTGCACTCCGTAGACTATTGCTGAAAGGGCCAGTAGTACCAGGATTTGTTTGGCTAACTTGACTCTGAACTTGGGTGAGGCCCCAATAAGCCAACAAATGGTTCTATTGCCAGTATCAGGATCTGCATAGAGAAGCCTAATGTTGTATCACAGGACCCTGACAAAGAAAGGAATTGAAGAGTGGTTGGACAGAAATATTCACGAGTTTGCAGCGTAGGAAAACACGAATGTGTGATTATCAAAGGAAGAGTGGTTAGATTGCTACTTATATATGGAAATCCATGAAATTTTCTTTTCATCCTTTTGCTTTGAGTTGTACGAGTGGATCACAAAGCTAGCAAATAGTTGAGGAAGGTGTAGGCTTGAAAAACCTATTGTGTGGACTCCAGAGTTGGTGCATAGACTAGAAGCATCAAAAGATAATATCACGTGCACTGTGGATCACTAGCTCAATCGAATTATAGGAGGATTTATCACTGAGTTTACGGTAGATACTTCAACTAGCTATAGCGAGGTGGAATGACGCTTCCTCAAAGGACTACGAGGTAAGTATGTTAAATATTTGAACACTTGGATTAACATTTTTCTGTGTGAAAAGTGGGTTATGAAAACAAATTGATGTTTGGGGCTACGCGAAGTGGGGGGATATACAGAAAAAAAGATAGCGCAAAACTAGAAACTAGCCCCTTGATTTCACCTCCACAAGAAACCAAGGAAGAGCTTGCGAAGCTTTCACCAAGAAGTGCGACCAGTTTGATAAAGCAACAAATTTCGTGCATACTGCTTCTACCTACATCATCGCTAGTTTCACCATCTTCACCCCTGGCTTCACCCACACCACCTCTGCCAACACCACCTCCGCCACCACCATAGTTCAATATGGCAAGCACGATAAAGTTGTTGGTGTTCAAAGGAGTAGGAAATGAAGATCTGGACTAGTTTTCGTTCATGGTAAGGGCTGTATGGGAAGTGCAAGGAGTCACGGATGAAAATATAAATAAAGGAACGCTAGTCAGTGCTCTGTAGGATCATGCACTGACTTAGTACAGTAAGAATTCCAATGACAATCTGAACACAGGGATTACAGATATTCAAGTGGCACTGAACAAAGAATTTAGTAGGCCAAAATTAGAGACAGAGTCGATCATTAGATTTAAGGAATTCACGGTGCTTCCAGGTGAGACCCCCTAGGAGCTGGATTAGAGGCTGAAGTGTACAATTCGTTAAGCCAATATGACCTTGACAGATGGGCAACACCGCGCATGGTTTGTAGCATCTCTAATGTTGATCCCCGATATAAGATCCTAAGCTGGGGATTTATTAGATCCAAGTATAGTTGAAAAACTTGTGCCCTGAGATGCCTAGTTTGAAACAAGACATGACAGCTCGCCCAGAAGTGCGCGAGGGGGTATGGTGTGTAAAGTGCAAAGGCCAGGAGCATGACAAGGATAATTTTCCAGTCTTCGCAAACTACCTACTGGGAGGAGGACCAATTCCATTAAGACAAGAGGCACAAACAAGATCGAGCGTGGTGCCTACATTATGGTGTGTGATTTGTCAGATAGGAGGGAAGCATGTTATAGATAACTGCCATCTATTATAGAAGTATACGCAAAATTCCCAACAATTTTTATGTAATTTCTATAGGTCAGTAGGCCACGATGAGCACACGTGTAGAAGTTATGGACTGATGATGGATCAGATTCTATCTATAGAGTTTAGACTAAAACACGGACCCTCGATCAAAATGCAGGGATGGCGCACACTCGATTTTAGGGGCGCTAACGAGGTTGGGGTCGAATGGGACCACGAAGAGGTTGTGGATAGCTGATATGTTACAACTACAGAGGGCCAGGGCATTATGCATGTGGCTGTACAAATCTGACAAGACGATCATGCTTATATTATACCCATTTTGATAATGAGATGGAGGATTCTCCCATGCTGATAGAGAGGTTGCGCGGTAAAGGATCACTCCAACCTCCTTCGACTCAGAACCTACAAATGATGAGGTCGCACCCGTGCAAGGAAGACTCGAATGTAAACATCATGCTCCAAAGTGGTATCATGACAAGAGATGACAAAGGCAAGCAACTCGAAGAGAGTGCCTGGGTTCATAAGGCTCCAACAAAGGAACTAGAATTTGATTTAGAGCGCACTAAGGAGACATTCATGGAAGCTAAAAAGAGCTTGGCGGATGCTTCCACTTCAGGAAGTAAAGAAAAACAAGAACTGGAAATGGACCCATCAGTGCTCACTACATTTTTGGAAACATGCATGAAGCTGTTGTGCGATAGCAAAGCTATGAAGGGGCTACAAAAACTCATCACTAGATGTGTTGGAACCATGCTAGGAGAATCGCGCGTAGTCCGAAAGCATGGGAAGTACATAATGTGAACAGGAAGAGAAATGAGATTGACTGCGCAGATCAAGGAATATGAAATGGATTAAGCGATTTTGGATCTAGGATCAGACGTGAACGTTTTTCCAAAAAAAACATGGGATCGCATGGGTAGGCCTACGTTGCAATGCTCTCCTATTCAATTGTGAATGGAGAACCAGCAAAAGATCCTACCTATGGGAAGATTACAGGGAATAATGGTAGATATCGAAGGTGCAAGTGCACTAGCACATCTTGAAATGATAGAGATTGTTGATGACAACAATGCCTATCTCGCTCTACTGGGAATAGATTGGGCCATTGAAATGAATGGAGTTGTTATCACTTGAGAAGCAATTTCTAAATCGTTCACATCAGTTTAGTTGTAAAGGTTAGGTGTTAGTTCGGGTTTAGTTTTTACATGTTTGCTTTAGTGTCTAAGTCCTAAGAGTTTTGTTGCCTTTGTTAAATATGGTCAACAATCTTGTTTTACCCACCATTGGTCCCACATTTATTCAAAGTGTCATGTATTAAGGTCGTTTGAAAAATTACACGCGTTTCGAAATCAACTAGGACTTTTTGAAGTGCAAACTCACAAAAATACATTATGTGTGCTACGAAAACACCTAGACAGTTTTGTAACTAGGAGATTTCGTAGCGCAAAACATAGAATTTACACTGGTTGCACTAAGAAATCAAGGATTTGTGCCAGATCTTGTCTAATTGCCTTTTTAATAAAAATTCGTTAATTTTTCATCACCATGTGTCAGTCCTTGAACCATGCCTATCACATGCGGCCATTCATCCTCATCATTAGAGTCGTTAGATGTCTTGGTATGCTTAGGTTGCAAGTTTCAAAAAGAGCCAAGTATTCACAGTTATGATTTAGGTTTGAATTGATGCATGATGAGCACATTGACAGGTGTTCAATTTGAATTCTTTGAAGATCAAGCGAAGCAGCTTTCCTTATCCATTGCAAGTGAGGCAGTGATCGAAATTGAGACGGTGCAGGCTTCTTTAATATTCACATTGCAGGAATTCCATGGAGGAGTATACAGATAGAAAGGAGCATAGGTCAGGCAGGTGTTTGAAGAATTAACTTGAAGGCTTAGATATTATCGTAAAGAACAGTGAAGCTAAACGAACATTCAAACAAGAAAAATGTGTGAGAAGGTCCAGTTGAGGAAGGAAGCATGTGAGACCTCGTTGTTTCAACACGTCTTAGTCAAGTTGATCATTTTTCATGAGCTTTAGAGAGAAGATAGGGATTGGTCCACGTTCATGTTTATGTCCGGCTTCAAGGATGAAACTGGTCTCAGTCCTTACGCTACGAAGACTTCTCCAACAATAGTTAGTCATCGTACAACAACGAGATCAAGGAGATTCTACCTTTTGATGCTTACCTTGAAGAATGGTATCTACATTTTCAGTTGTGAAAAACTTCATGCTAGGTGAAAAACTCATTTCAGGAAGAAGAAATACTCAAGAGAATTAAATTTTGGTCTTATACTGTGTTTTTAAAATTACACAACAGTTTTGTAGCGCGCTATGAAACTGCTGTAGCTGCACATTATGATTTCATGGACCAATGTTTAAAGACAAAGGCAAATATTTTTGAAGGGAAATCTCTAAAAAGGATCATTTACAAAGTTTCAACATTCATCAAGGGCAAAACAAGTAGAATAAAGACACTTTCGAACTCCAAAATTTATCAGTCAACTTGTTAGTCAAACTGTCTTCCTGTTTTTACCAGTCAACTTCTAGAAATATTTATGAGAAATTGAAAACTCCTCTCTAAAATGTGAAAGTCATTTTCATTCCTTAGATACTGAAGTACAAGAACCTCTTCCACTTTCTTAAAATTCATTATGGTATGGGAGAAATGAAGGACCAAACTTGCGCTATGAAACTGCTGTAGGTGCAATTTTTCACAAGCATATTTCTTTGTTTTGAACCTATTTTTCAAATACACCTTCTGGGTGGTAGGAAAGGTGTTTCAAAAACCCAACAGAGGTTTTTGTTCAGCATGGATTGGTTCACAAAAGCCTCCTTTAGTGGTTTCAAATACATTTTTTATGAGAATATATGAGGTCTGTCCCAAGACCTATTTTTTAGCTAGAACAGAGCAAGGAACAGTCTCCGAGTTTCTAGGAACAGTAGAAGGATGAGTCATCAAGGGCTAGCTGGAGGGCTCTAAGCACTATAAAATTAGAATTCATGGATTTATAGGTGTCATAGGTAGTGTTTAATTCCAAGATAAGTTTTTTTTAATCATGATGTGGAGTTAGACTCCTAATTGTATTAGGTTTCTATAACTTCTAGTTAGGAGTTAGTGGTATTTAATAGTTAGTTTAAAGTGTTAATAGGTGTCATAATAAGATGAATTCTAGTTCCCCTCATGCTGGAGGAGGAACCTCAGTTATGTAGAGAGCTCTATATATAGTAGGACATCTAATGTACAAAAGGTTGGAAAATTTCAAGAGAAACAAGGCATATTACGTTATTGCAGAACACTGTATGTTTTATGTTAATGCAAAAGTTTGGCTTTACTACTCAGGATTCAGAGAGGGTTTTATGTGTTTTATTTCCCCATGTATTTCTTCATTTGCTCACTTGCAGTGGTATGAACACATGTTACTTAGAATTCATTGATAATTCCCTAACTTCCTTCATGTGTTCATAAACTGTGTTTCCTATATCATGTCTCCATTTTGCTGGTAGATTAAAACTCTTTATGCCCTGACTTCCATGTAAGCTAATCTGCTATTGCACTAAAACATACTCGGACTCCATAGCCCAATAGATGCTTGTTGATTGGAATTTCAACCATTTATACATTTTCATTTGATTTCAATCCATAGAGTTAGCCATCTAATCTTTACCAAACATATTTAACCTAGTGAGAGAGCCCTCTCAGATTGAGGAAGCTAAGCCTCAGCCAAAGTTGGTTTGAAAGAGTTACACAAGGTCTTCCTGATCAGTAGCCTATCAGGAGTTTATTTTGGTGATAACATTTTGGTGCGTCTGCCAGGAGCCTCAAGTCTATTCATTCCTGAAATTAAGAAGCTGAACTTCTGAAGTTAGCAGAAGCTCAAACATATTTTCGAGGCTGCAAATCTACCTTGGTGACTCTACACATCAAATAACAAATTGGAAGGTGACTCCACTGCTAGAAGATCAGTATCTTGATGAAGTTTCAAGATGATTTCCACTACAAGAATGAATGCCAGTTATGCTCCTATGAATCGGTCTCATATCCTTGGTTTTCCAAATCCTATGCCAAAGGTTGATTGGTTAGATGATATTCCAATATTCAAAGATGAAAAGAAAGACAATATTGCTCTTCATTTGGTTAGGTTCCATATGCATGTGCACAGTCTTAAGGTTCAGTTCCCTGAAGATTGCCTCGTGAGGATGTTTATGACCACTTTAGAAGGAAAAACATGATCTTGGTATAAAAGCTTGGAAAACGGTTCAATATATTCGCTTGCTAATTTTCTTGATGAATTCTATGAGATGTATAAAGAATGTCATCCTTCCTTATTGCTACTCAAAGATTGTTGTAAACATTCTTTAAGTCTTATTCAGTATTTGGAGGATTGTTATGATGATGATGAATTTATGGGTGAAGAAATTTTAGAGGCTCTTCATAACAATGCATTTCAGCACCAAGAACAAAGTATAACATCCCATGAAATGCAACATGAAAATCAGCAGGGGTTTACTTATTAAAGCCATGTTACACCCTTTGATATAAATGAGAATATGCAACAAACTTGCCAAGATTTTGATAACAATGAGTATGAAATGGATTGCAAACACTAAGAAGAAGTACTGGAATATAGCTTTTATAACCCTCAGGCAGAGGAAAAGGTTGTTAATTTCTGTACTTCCTTGCAGCAGTTTGCATCAAAGAATGATCTTTATAATGAATAAAATTACATTGTTTGTGGGCATCATTCAAAAAAGTAATTGGATAGCATATCAAATAAATTTTGTGTGACTAAAGATCAGTTGTTAGAAGTAAAAAGATGTTATTAGGATAATCAAACTAACCATGTGCTTTTTTACCCTATAGATGACTACATGGAAAAGATTTATTGTTCAGGCTTCCAGTTATATTTTCATCTTGAACAACAGTGACACCTCATGTTTCCTTGTTTATTTTAGTATTTGGTTCATTTTTGGTTCAAGCGCAGTCAAGAGATTCAAGTGTCAGATCAGATCAATGATTGGCTTCATTGGAAGTTTCATGTTCCTTGAGCTACAAGTGGAGATTGCAGCTGATAGGGTAGGTAGGAATATGAAAATAAGCTCAAGGTTGACTGAGCATTTTTTAATAGATATAGATTTCTTTCTATTACAGTGATCATCAAGTTTAAGCCCAAGGTGAAGGCCCAAGAAGCTTGAAGGGGATGCTTGTCAAGTAAATGTCCATTTGTCATAAAAGGATAAAGCACTAGACCCACGAGTTCTTAGTGTACTACAGGAGCACACTATCCCAAGTGGAGCCACTATTATCACTTAAGAAGAAATTTCTAAATTGTTCACATCAGTTTGATTGTAAAGGTTAGGTGTTAGTCCGGGTTTAGTTTTTCCACATTTGATTTAGTGTCTAAGTCCTAGGAGTCTTGTTCCCTTTGTTAAATGTGGTCAACAATCTTGTTTTACCCACCATTGGTCCCACATTTATTCAAAGTGCCATGTGTTAAGGTTGTTTCAAAAATTACACGCGTTTCGAAATCAACTAGGATTTTTCGTAGCGCAAACTCACAAAAATACACTATGTGCGCTACGAAAACACCTAGAGAGTTTCGTAACTACGAGATTTCGTAGCGCAAAACACAGAATTTACACTAGTTGCACTAAGAAATCAGGGATTTGTGCCAGATCTTGTCTAACTGTCTTTTCCATCAAAATTCGTTAATTTTTCATCACCATGTGTCAGTCCTTGAACCATGCCTATCACATGCAGCCATTCATCCTCATCATTAAAGTCATTAGGTGTCTTGGTACGCTTAGGTTGCAAGTTTCAAAAAGAGCCAAGCATTCACAGTTATGATTTAGGTTTGGATTCATGCATGAGGATAACATTGACAGGTGTTCAATTTGAATTCTTTGAATATCAAGTGAAGCAACTTTCCTTATCCATTGTAAGTGAGGCAGTGATCGAAATTGAGACGGTGCAGGCTTCTTTAATATTCACGTTGCAGGAATTCCATGGAGGAGTATACAGAAAGAAAGGAGCACAGATAAGGCAGGTGTTTGAAGAATGAACTTGAAGGCTTAGATTTTATCCTAAAGAATAGTGAAGCTGAACGAGCATTTAAGAAGGAAAAATGTGTAACAAGGTCTAGTTGAGGAAGGAAGCATGTGAGACCTCGTTGTTTCATCACGGCTTAGTCAAGTTGGTCATTTTGCATGAGCTTTAGAGAGTAGATAGGGACTGGTCTATGTTCATGTTTATGTCTGGCTTCAAGGATGAAACTGTTCTCAGTCCTTAGGCTGCGAAGACTTCTCCAACAACAGTTAGTCATCGCACAACAACGAGATCAAGGAGATTCTACGTTTTGATTCTTACCTTGAAGAAGGGTATCTACATTTTAAGTTGTGAACAGATTCATGATAGGTTAAAAAGTCATTTCAAGAAGAAGAAATACTTAGGAGAATTAAATTTTGGTCTTATACTCTGTTTTTAAAATTACACAGCAATTTCGTAGCGCGCCACGAAACTGCTGTAGCTGCACATTATGATTTCATGGACCAATGTTGAAAGACAAAGGAAAATATTTTTGAAAGGGAATCTCTAAAAAGGATAAATTACAAAGTGTCAACATTTAGCAAGGGAAAAACAAGTAGAAGAAAGACATTTTTGAACTCCAAACTTTATCAGTCAACTTCTCTGTCAAACTGTCTTCTTGTTTTTACCAGCCAACTTCTAGAAGAGTTTCTCAGCAATTGAAAAGTCCTCTCTGAAAAGTGAAAGAGGTTTTAATTCCTAAGATACTAAAGTATAAAAACCACTTCCACGTTCTTAAAATTCATTATGATCTGGGAGCAATGAATGACCAAAATTGGGCTACGAAACTGCTGTAGGTGCAGTTTTTCACAAGCATATTTCTATGTTTTACACATGTTTTTCAAAGACACATTTTGGGTGGTAGGAAAGGTGTTTCAAAGCTCCAAGAGAGGTATTTTTTCAGCACAGATTGGTTCACAAACGCCTCCTTCCATTTTTCGAAATACATTTTTTATGAGAAGATATTAGCTCTTTCCCAAGACCTATTGTCCAGCCACAACAGAGCAAGGAACAGTCTCCTAGTTTCTAGGAGCAGTAAAAGGATGAGTCATCAAGGGCCAGCTGGAGGGTTATGAGCACTATCAAATTCTATTTCTTGGATTTATAGGTGTCATAGGGAGTGTTTAATTCCTAGATAAGGTTGTTTTAATCATGATGTGGAGTTAGACTCCTAATTGTATTAGGTTTCTATAACTTCCAGTTTGGAGTTAGTAGTATTTAATAGTTAGTTTAAAATGTTAATAAGTGTCATAATAAGATGAATTCGAGTTCCCCTCATGATGGAGGAGGAATATAAGTTATGTAGAGAGCTCTATATATATCAGAACATCTGATGTACAGAAGGTTGGAAAATTTCAAGAGAAACAAGGCATATTATGTTATTGCAGAACACTGTATGTTTTATGTTAATGTAGAAGTTTGGCTTTACTACTCAGGATTCAGAGAGGGTTTTATGTGTTTTATTTCCTCATGGATTTCTTCATTTGCTCACCTGCAGTGGTATGAAAACATGTTACTTAGAATTCATTGAAAATGCTCTAACTTCCTTCATGTGTTCATAAAATGTGTTTCCTATATCATGTCTCTATTTTGCTGGTAGATTAAAACTCTTTATGCCCTCACTTCCATGTAAGTTGATCTGTTGTTGTACTAAAACATACTCTGACTCCATAGCCCAATAGATGATTGTTTATTGGAATTTCAACCATTTATACATTTTAATTTGATTTCAATCCATAGAGTTAGCCATCTAATCTTTACCAAACATCTTTAACCTAGTGAGAGAGCCCTCTTAGGTTGAGGAGGCTAAGCCTCAACCAAACGAGCGTTTGAAAGAGTTACACAAGGTATTCCTGATCAGCAGCCTATCAGGAGTTGATTTTGGTGATAACATTTTGGTGTGTCTGCTGGGAGCCTGAAGTCTATTCATTCCCGAAATTAAGAAGCCAGACTTCTGAAGGTAGCAGAAGCTCAAACATCTTTTCGGGGCTACAAATCTACCTTGGTGACTCCACACATCAAATAAAAAATTGGAAGGTGACTCCACTGCTAGAAGATCAGTAGCTTGATGAAGTTTCAAGATGAGTTCCACTACAAGAATGAATGCCAGGTATGCTCCTATGAATCGGTCTCATATCCCTGGTTTTCCAAATCCTATGCCAAATGTTGATTGGTTAGATGATCTTCCAATATTCAAAGATGAAAAGAAAGACAATGCTGCTATTCATTTGGTTAGGTTCCATATGCATGTACATAGTCTTAAGGTTCAGTTCCCTGAAGATTGTCTCGTGAGGATGTTTATGACAAATTTAGAAGGAAAAGCATGGTCTTGGTATAAAATCTTGGAAAATGGTTCAATATATTCGCTTGCTAATTTTCATGATGAATTCTACGAGATGTATATGTTAGCCTCCTGCTGCAGCAGGTTACCCATATTTCATGATTGACATTTTTTCAAGCCAAATATGTCATACTTTGCATGTTGCATTGCTCCATATTTGCTGACAGACATCGAAGAAGCAGGTCATGAGAGAAAACCACTCAAAGTTCATCCACTGCATTCCAATTTTGAAGAATCTCTCAATTTTTGTAGAGTTCATCCAAACAGTTTAATCTTGGTAGGTTTTAATAGAGAGAGAATCAAAGGAGCCCAATTGCTTAATCTGGGCCCTTGGAAGAAAAAATGGTAGATCTATACAGGAAGGCATTCAAAAGAAAAATAGCACATTGAGGGTTTGCTAATTCTAGTGCACTCAAATTCGGGTGAAGGAAAATGTTAGGATGGTTAGGCTCGGTAGGTAGTGTGAGGATGCAGAAGTAAAAATGGTATTACCATTTGGTTGATCAAAAGAAGGACCTATAGCATATATAAGTTGGCTGGCAGTACAACCAAGAAACACAACTAACTTCATTTTCCTTTTCCCCCATGAAATCATCTAAAAAATCTTGAGATCTGCTCAAGTAATCCAGTTTCGCTTCATTTCTTACTTAGAACAAGCTGACAATTGAGTTGACTTGGTGAAAAGAAGCCACATTGTTTGTGTAAATATCAATCTCTATCTAAAACCATTCATTCCCTTATGCTTGAGGTTCTAATTTATAAACTCAGCATCCCCAGATCCCTTGCCATCTCTCACAATTCATATTAACATCTAATTTCTATTATATAGCCCCCTACAACCATGTTCCCTACCCCTACTCTAAAGGAGACTATATACAACACCCTATAAATACTAAATATCCCACCCCTTGGCAATTATAGCCAAATAAACCATAGTCGGGAAAACAACAGGTCTATTTGGGGCCCACTGTTAGTCCCTCCATTTCAACCCAGAATTTGTTTGACTTTTGGTCGAATAAATAACCTTCTAACCCTTCTCTGCTCCCTTTTGGGTTTTATCAATATCTGATTGATAAATAACCGAAGCTTGAACATTTCGTTAAAACCTTAAACCTAAGCTTAAAACCACCCACGGCCACGATTATTTCATGAGTTAAAGTGCGCACATTTGTTTTAAACTCCGAGCTTTTCCTCTTCCCATCTGCCATCAGATCTGCTTTTCCAGATCCGATGACCCTCATGCATGTCGGGCTTTCCCTCACGACAGTCCTTTAGTTCCCGATGTCCGTCGGTTTCACCGTCGTACACCGGGATGCGTGGCATCTTCCGATTGCGTCGTGCCACCCCTGACGAATACCACCTCCGTACCCAAGGTGGTTTGATGCAGTTTAAAACCGCTTTCCCTTCCGCCCATGTGTCACTACCACATCACCCCTCCGTACTGCTAGGTCATCTGCTGACATCATCAATCTGCCACGGTGTCTACCACCACGTCAGCTGCCACGTCATTTATCCGTAGCCATTACCCAACAAAATTACATCATGATAACATCATCCTCAGAAAATGCCAAAAAGTCCCAAAAGCGCCAAAATTCTCGAAAGTGAGTTAAAAGTCGTAAAAACGACTATTTTAGGGCATTTCTGTTTTTTACCACCAACACAACGTGCATTTGGTTTTTACACTCCCAAGACTTCAGAGGATAGCCAACCTGCAAATTTGGCTCCACAGTTCATCTCAACCGCTCAATTCATCCTGTCAAGTGCCTCTCGTGCCCTCATAACAGGTATTTACCCATCGTTTACCTAAAATCTTGTTTTAATGTTTCTCTGCTCCAAATTCCAAAGAAAGTTGGTTTTTAGCTCATAAAACTATTCCCACCATCCACCCATTACTCTGCACCTATCGCCTGAGCTGATCATTCTCCACAGATTGAAACCCCGAGCCAAATATCTCCTGTGAAAGAATTATTCCTCCCCTCTGTTTATTCGTGGTTGCCCACGAAGTACTGAAATCTGTGTTATTCAGCTGGTCGACCCAACTATATTGCGCTTCACTGGTTTAGCTTATGTTCCTAAAAGAAAAAAGCCAGAGTTTATTCTCCTATCTGCGAACTGGGGCTTCTCAGGTGAAATTCAGTGCTCCTCCCATCCACATTACGTTCACTGCCCACTGGGTCTCTACTTTTGACCAGTGTTGGTTAAAGCACTTAGCTGGAAGTACTGTCATTTTTTTGCGTCGCATAAATTCTGTGTTGTGTCGCCAATCTGAAAGCCAATTACTAGATTGGCTTATTGTACTATTTGCAGAACCTCAAATCCCACCTTCAGTTGTTATCTCTACTCTATTCCATTCCATCAAAGCAATACAAGACATGGAGGTCCCGGTTTCCCTGAATATTGCTCCTTTGAATGCCCCACACATGAATTTAGACTGGATACCTCTGGCTGACAGAGATTTCTACATTGAGGATATGAGGGGGCTTGAATCCCACCTCTTAACTGTTTGCCAATTCAAGAACAATTATAAAAATAATGCTGATCCCCTGGGAATTTGGCAATCCATTATGCCTATCTATTATCTCCCAGAAGTCAATGTGCTGCCTGATTTTATTCATCTCTGTCATTCTCGTTATGAGCCCATTTTGAGGGAAATCCTCAGCCCAGATGGTTCAGTATTGTTCCATATCACTCCTCAATCCATCAATCAAATGCTGAATTATGAGCCTCCTCAGTCCTTGGTTCCTCTCACCCTAAAAAATCTGATTGAGAGTGGTCCAAGGCTCTCCAAAGCAGAGATTCTAAGAGTTAATCAGCTATTCATGATACCGATATATCAGAATGACCATCCTCCACCGTATCATCAGGCTTCATTCAATGAGGTAGGCAGGCTCATGGTGGATATGATTTCTACATCTTAGGATGTATGACAGGGGAGTTCATAGATGAGACAATGTTCCAATTATTAGCCATATTTACTCCAAGGCATCCCCCTGCCATCATGTATGACTATGCCACATTCATAGCCAACAAAATGCACGAGCAATTCATGATGATGGATAGGGAAAGGGTCTTCAAATACACTTCTTACATCTATCACCTACTGCTTTTTTATCACCCTGATAGTTTCAAAATCCTTCTCAACAAATTTGATTCAAAAAGAGACAGGAGATCTGTAGTCTTCTGGACTTCAGTCTTTCATAGGGTCCAACATTCTCCCTATACATATTGTGAGTTCATTGACCTCTTCATACACCCAGCCACTTGCTTGTTATTGGAGACCCCTCCTCCCAGACTTACTGCCGAAATGTAAAGGATTTTGCATCTTTCCAAAGAGTACATCATTGGTGATTGGTACTTTTACCAAAACCATACAGTTATCAGAATTTATGGGAGTGAGTTATCTCCATATAGGCTATCGAGATACGTTCCCATGAGGATTTTTTCTTTAGAATATTTCAGACAGTTCAGTCATGTAGACTTAGTTCACTTCCATGGCAAAAATAAGAAAGCACAGTTGAAAATTAGAACTCAACTAGGTTCCTTTGTTTTCAACAAAAGGGAAGAAGCCTAGAAGGATGCTGATAAAATGTTGAGAGAAGATATGCTGTTAAAACAAATGTTCTACTGGTCACCATATGACCCCGAGCACTTCATAAGCTTTAGGAGGGTCAAAAATAATCTCTCAGGCTATGTGCACAAGCCAATCCCTCACATAGAGCAATATGCAAATTTACCTGAATGGGTAGAAGGTTGTTTAGTTGATGAGCAAATTTCTGAAGAAGAAAAATTAGAGAAAGACATGAAAGAAGCTGAAAAAAGAATTGACCTAGAATGTGTCCCACAGGTCCGCCTCGTAAAGCCACAACTAGTTTGAGCAAGCACATCAGATGCTGCTTCACCACAACCAACCGGGGGAGCCATATTGGGAGCAGGAAAGGACAAGGAAATAGAGAATTCAGAAAGACAGAGTACAATGGAGGAGCATCCTCCTCTAAATAAGGAAAGAAACTCATAACAAAGTCCCGCAACACATGCAAAAGCACATGAAATTCCTATGCTACCAACTCCTCAACAGGAGGAAAGAGGTAAAAAGAGGGACCAAGCAGAGAGTGCAGCCACAGGTACACCAACCGAGCAGCAGGGAGAGAAAAGGCAGAGGTTAAATCCCTATGCTGAAGAATAAATCTCGGAAGAAACACTTGGAAACTTAGGAGGGGAAGGAACTTCAGGACAGCAAATCCCTCCTATTTTAGAGACATCGGCCAGCTCCTTCCAGGAGGAGCGTGATAGGCAACCAAGTGGGGAGGTTTCATCCTCTAAAAAGAAAACAGAAAGGGGTGTAGACATCAAAAGAGCCTTTACTGAAATCAAAGCTAGGAATGAACCGATAAGGTTCCAGCTTTATAATCAACTGATGAAAATGGCCCCTGCAAATCAATAGAGGTTGATGGTAGCCTATGACATGGAAGCAGGAAAAATAAATTTAAGCCATTTCAGACCTACCGTGCAGCAACCACAATCAGCTGCAGATTATATCAGAAATAATCTGGAAGTCCTTTCTAAGGACATACACCCTATAGAACAAATTGAGCTACATAAGCAGACAGGGGCAATGGTGTATTCAACTCTAGCAGATAAAGCTCTGCTAGCTCATAGATTACAGAACTCCTTGTATAATACCTCTACCCAGTTAGAGTTGGAGAAGGCCTCATCATTGGCCAAAGATAACAAGATAAAATCCCTTGAGGAAATCATAATAGAGATGGGAGATCACCCCAAAGATCCCAATGGAACACAAGCCTTGATCAAGAAAAAGGAAGAGGACCTAGCAGCCCTCAGAAAACAAATGAAGTTACCACCAACTCTTCATCCTCAGACATCAGAAAGAGATGGAGGACGTATACACTTTACTTATGAGAATGAATCAGAGAATACTGGACAATGAGAAAGCACTGGAAGAAGCTTTGCAAGGGAAGAAACCTGACTTGTCTTTAAGGCCTCCTCCATTAACTCCAATAATATCGGCTCCCCCTCCAGCAGGTACTACAACAGTGCATCCACCATCTTCAACTTCAGCTACATAGGTTTCAGCCACAACAACTACAGTAGCGACCGCACAAGAGGCCAATTTGGGCATGGAAGCCATGTTAAAAGAGATTAAGGCCCTCGAAGTTCAAATGACAGAAATGAGGGAAACCAAAGAAAAGCTAGCCAGAATTGAAGCTAGCTATGATAGATCAAAAATCACAGGTGCTGAAAAGACCAGGGAAATAAAGGCTCTAGAAAATAAAGTAAAGGCCTTGGAGAAAGACCTCACTCTCCATGAAACCCTGGCTCAAATTAAAACAATTTTATGGGATAATATTGGCAAGGCTCTCTTTGAGCAATGGACAGGAATTCAAACTATTTTTGATCAAATAGATCTGATGGCAATAGCTCAGTATGAAACTCAAAAGGCCAGGACATTATTGGCAGACAAGACTGAGCTAGCCAATAAATTGATTCACTTTCTAAACACTCGTACTGGTGACCAGCTGATAGCACTGAACATTCATAACAGAACAAAAACCATTGTGAGAGTTAAAAAGGTATTGACCATGAGGAAATTTGTCCAAACAATAGAAAAAAAGTGCCAAGAAATGCAAACAGAGGTACAGGCCTTCAGACAAAGGATGGAAGATTTACAAAGCAGAGGTTTACCCAGCCTAGTTACTAGCACGGGAAAATTATTAAAGCAGGATCAGTATGCATATAGGTTACATACATATGTACAGAATCAGATCACGACGTCATCGAGCAACATAGAAGAAACAACTCCTCTCACAGGGCAGAGTTTATACAATAAACTAGAAGATCTATTTTACATTGAGCATTAAATCAAGCATCTCTTTCTAGTCTGGCCCAATTATTATACATATACAGAAGCTGACGAGACTCTATTCAAACTAAGAAAACATCATCTACCGCTAGAAGATTGGTGGCAAAGTCTGCTCCACATCCTACAGTAATTTGATTTTCTACATATTTTGCTTCTACAAGAAAATTGCATTGCATCATTTTTGCTATCAGGGAAGTCCAAAGGAAACAACAAATGGAATTGGTGCAGAGAAAGCGTTTGGAAAAATGAATAGGTGGTAGGTAACAGAGCACCCAGAATAGCTCATCAAAATGGCGCTCATCGACTGACTTTCTCAATCCAAGAGTCAACGACAATCAGGACACCTACAGCAGCTAAATTAAACGCATTTACTTTCTCAGTTATTATCATGCAAATTTTTCATCATGAATAGTTATTAAGCATGTCAAGGTAGCTGGACACAGTTATGTCCAAATATTTTCCCAATGGGATATTTTTGTAAATAACTTCTATATATACTGCGAAGGCAGATGTATTAAGGGTTGGTTGTTTTTTATAATTTTGGGTTGATAGACTCTGAGGGAGACTCACATTGTATGCTCAGAAATTTTCTATAATCAAATATTGCTCAGGAGTATGGAGGATGAAATGTTGTTGTGTTTGAACGGTTGAAGATTAACTATGAAATTCTTGTGTTGTCGCATAACTCAATAAGTACTTCTTATCTCTGTTTTCACTCATCAATTACGCTCTTAAACAGCGGAAAGAAAGATTAGCTTAGAATTTGTTTAAATACACTCTATGCTCGATTTCCGTTGTTTCTCCATGTTTTCATCTGTTTTAGGCATAAGTATGGATTCCATCTGGCTCATATTTGCCCTAATTCATCATGTGTGACATTTATTCATGAATTCTTAAATGCTTGTGGATACAGTTCATTAGTTTTTCCTCTTTGAAGATGCTGAGAGATTCTTTTTGCCTCTCATCCCTCAGCTTTCATTTCATCTCTTTATGCCCGAAGATTCTGTTATATACAGCTACATTGCTTCACATTTATCTTGTGACCAAGAAAACACACCAGCAGCTTAACTCCTAGACTCCACTCCCAATGGTTTGAAATTTTTTGCTCCATGCTTTGCCTCTCCACTTGAAAATATTTTCCCTCCATCTGAAACTCCATCCAGACTCAAAGAAAAACCTTTGAACTCAATAACTAGCCTAAAATCACCATCAACATAGTTAAATCATAAAGAGAGAGCCCTCTATGATTGCAGGTGGGCTAGAACCTGTAATCCAAAGATTGGTTTGTGGTTACCTAGGCCGTATCCCTATAGGAGCTTAGGGACAACCTGAGTGATAACATAATGGCGACTTAGCTGGGGACCTCAAACTCCTCAAATAGTTTCACAAATGAAGTTGGAAAGCTCCACTTAGACAGCAACAACATTCCCAACAAAAGCAGTATAGAGATCGTCTCAGAAAAGTGCCTCTTTACAAATTTCCAAATTATTTTTAAACCTCAACGGTCGATAGAGGCCATTCAAAATTAATGCATCCACCTGGAGACTCCACTTAAAGTTTCAATCAAAGATTACACTGAAGTAAGGAAACAGTTCCAAAGTTCAAGTAATACAACCTCCAAATTGCTAAAAGCAATCAAACATGGTGTCCCAGCCTGTAGAAAATCTTTCATTTCATGAAGCATTAAATGGGTTCAGGAAAGATTTGTCAGCGTTTGAGCTTAATGAATATTTTCTAAGGTCAATACTGTCAAAAACAAAAGGAAGCCAACATACTCTCTTTCTGGATTTAGTGATTGAAAGATATGAGAAAGAAATTGAGTTATTACAATCTCAAATCCTGTCATATAATTTTCATGATCCTGATTTTTTTTTTCAAAACCTTCCTTCCCTAAGTTACGAAGAAGTAAGGCTACAATCTGATTTACAGATAGGACAGGATCCTGTTGTGAACCCAGAGACTGAAGAGGTAGCGACAGGGTTTGTTATCAAAGATACAGTTGTTCCAGCAGATCAAGGAGGCTTAGAAAAAGAGGTCATACATGATGTGCTTATTGATCCTGTAGCTGATTACTTGGAGTTTCTCCTCCACTCAAAATCTTTAACATACTATCTCAGTAAGAACCAGATACATGAGCAGTGGTTTCTGTATTCCCATAAATTGGTTATAGAAATACATGATCTAAGAATGCTTTTCGCTTCATGGATAATAGGTCAATCACTTCAGTTTCTTCTACAGTTGCTTAAGTGGTTGCATTGACTGTTTCACTTCACCTGATCAGCTAAATAAACACAGATTAGTATAGGTACGTAGGATTTCAATTTTCTGTTTGGATAGCAGCCTGGTCGCGGTTGAAGCCTGAAGAGAAGGCCTTAAGCTCCTCAAGTCTGCTTTCATGTTCATAAATAAAATACGCCATCAAAGGAGGATTCAGAGTGAAACAACAATAGAGCACCAAGGCAGTCTGACCTGCTGTTCTTGGCTTTACACAGGGAAAAACCATCCCCAAGTGGAGCCACTGTTAGCATCCTGCTACAGCAGGTTACCCATATTTCATGATTGACATTTTTTCAAGCCAAATATGTCATACGTTACATGCTGCAATGCTCCATATTTGCTGACAGACACTGAAGAAGAAGGTCATGAGAGAAAACCACTCAAAGTTCATCCACTGCATTCCAATTTTGAAGAATCTCTCAATTTTTGTAGAGTTCATCCAAACGGTTTAATCTTGGTAGGTTTTAATAGAGAGAGAATCAAAGGAGCCCAATTTCTTAATCTGGGACCTTGGAAGAAAAAAGGGTAGATCTATACACGAAGGAATTCAAAAGAAAAAGAGCACATTGAGGGTTTGCTAATTCTAGTGCACTCAAATTCAGGTGAAGGAAAATGTTAGGATGGTTAGGCTCGACAGGTAGTGTGAGGCTGCAGAAGTAAAAATGGTATTACCATTTGGTTTATCAAAAGAAGGACCTATAACATGTATAAGTTGGCTGGAAGTAAAACAAGAAAACACAACTAACTTCCCTTTCCTTTTCCCCCATGAAATCATCTAACTAACATTCCTCTAAAAAATCTTGAGATCTGCTCAAGTAATCCAGTTTCACTTCATTTCTTACTTAGAACAAGCTGACAATTGAGTTGACTTGGTGAAAAGAAGCCACATTTTTTGTGTAAATATTAATCTCTATCTAAAACCATTCATTCCCTTATGCTTGAGGTTCTAATTTATAAACTCAGCATCCCCAGATCCCTTGCCATCTCTCACAATTCATATTAATATCTAATTTCTATTATATAGACCCCTACAACCATGTTCCCTACCTCTACTCTAAAGGAGACTATATACAACACCCTATAAATAATAAATATCCTACCCCTTGGCAATTATAGCCAAATAAACCATAGTCGGGAAAACAACAGGTCTATCTGGGGCCCACTGTTATTCCCTCCATGTCAACCTGGAATTTGCTTGATTTTTGGTCGAATAAATAACATTCTAACCCTTCTCCGCTCCCTTTTTGGTTTTATCAATATCCGATTGATAAATAACCTAAGCCCGAACATTTCGTTAAAACATTAAACCTAAGCTTAAAACCACCCACGGCCACGATTATTTCATGAGTGAAAGCACGCTCATCATTTTAAACTCCGAGCTTTTCCTCTTCCGTCTGCCATCGGATCTTCTTTTCCAGATCCGATGGCCCTCATACATATTGGGCTCTCCCTCACGACAGTCCTTTAGCGCCCGATGTCCATCGGTTTCACCGTCATACACCAGGACGCATGGCATCTTTCGATTGGGTCGAGCCGCCCCTGATGAATACCACCTCCGTACCCAAGGCGGTCCGATGCAGTTTAAAACCGCTTTCCCTTCCACCCATGTGTCACTGCCACGTCACCCCGCCGTACTGCTAGGTCATCTGCTGACATCATCAATCTGCCACAGTGTCTACTGCCACGTCAGCATCCACGTCAGCTGCCACGTCATTTTTCCGTAGCCATTACCCGACAAAATTACATCATGATAACATCATCCTCAGAAAATGCCAAAAAGTCCCAAAAGCGCCAAAATTCTCGAAAGTGAGTTAAAAGTCGTAAAAACGACTATTTTAGGGCATTTCTGTTTTTTACCACCAATGCAACGTGCATGCGGTTTTTACACTCCCAAGACTTCAACGGCTAGCCAACCTGCAAATTTGGCTCCACAGTTCGTCTCGACCGCTCAATTCATCCTGTCAAGTGCCTCTCGCGCCCTCATAACAGGTATTTACCCATCATTTACCTAAAATCTTGTTTTAATGTT
The DNA here is from genome assembly GCA_000404065.3 of Pinus taeda. Classification (NCBI taxonomy): domain Eukaryota; kingdom Viridiplantae; phylum Streptophyta; class Pinopsida; order Pinales; family Pinaceae; genus Pinus; species Pinus taeda. Next base: position 24,245 of record APFE031077895.1, on the reverse strand, counting down.
TCTTTGCTCCAAATTCCAAATAAAGCTGGTTTTTAGCTCGTAAAACTATTCCCACCAGCCACCCATTACTCTGAACCTATCGCCTGAGCTGGTCATTCTCCACAGATTGAATCCTTGAGCCAAATATCTCCGGTGAAAGAATTAGTCCTCCCCTCTGTTTATTCGTGGTTGCCCACGAAGTATTGAAATCTATGTTATTCAGTTGGTTGGCCCAACTATATTGTGCTTCGCTGGTTTAGCCTCTATTCCTAAAAGAAAAAAGCCAAAGTTTATTCTGCTATCCGCGCACTGGGGCTTCTCAGACGAAATTTAGTGCTCCTCCCATCCGCATTACGTTCACTGCCCACTGGGTCTCTACTTTTGACCTGTCCTGGTTAAAGCCCTTAGCTGGAAGTATTGTCACTTTTTTGCGTCCCATAAATTCTGTGTTGTGTCACCAATCCAAAAGCCAATTACTAGCTCGGCTTATTGTACTATTTGTAGAACCTTAAATCTTGCCTTCAGTTGTTATCTCTACTCTATTCCATTCCATCAAAGCAATGCAAGACATGTAGGTCCCGGTTGCCCTGAATATTGCTCCTTTGAATCCCCGACACATGAATTTAGATTGGATACCTCTGGCTGACGGAGATTTCCAGATTGAGGATATGAGGGGGCTTGAATCCCACCTCTTAACTATTTGCCAATTCAAGAACAATTATAAAAATAATGCTAATCCCCTGGGAATTTGGCAATCCAGTATGCCTATCTATTATCTCACAGAAGTCAATGTGCTGCCTGATTTTATTCATCTCTGTCATTCTCGTTATGAGCTCGTTTTGAAGGCAATCCTCAGCCTAGATGGGTCAGTATTGTTCCATATCACTCCTCAATCCATCAATCAAATGTTGAGTTATGAGCCTCCTCAGTCCTTGGTTCCTCTCACCCTAAAAAATCTGATTGAGAGTGGTCCAAGACTCTCCAAAGAAGAGATTCTAAGAGTTAATCAGCTATTATTGATACCGAGATATCAAAATGACCATCCTCCACTGTATCATTAGGATTCATTCAATGAGGTAGGCAGGCTCATGGTGGATATGATTTCTTACATCTTAGGATGTAAGACAGGGGAGTTCATAGATGAGACAATGTTCCAATTATTAGCCATATTTACTCCAGGGCAGCCCCCTGCCATCATGTATGACTATGCCACATTCATAGCCAACAAAATGCACGAGAAATTCATGATGATGGATAGGGAAAGGGTCTTCAAATACACTTCTTACATCTATCACCTACTCCTTTTTTATCACCCTGATAGTTTCAAAATCCCTCTCAGCAAATTTGATTCAAACAGAGAGAGGAGATCTGTAGTCTTCTGGACTTCAGTCTTTCATAGGGTCCAACATTCTCCCTATACATATTGTGAGTTCATTGACCTATTCATACACCCAACCACTTGCTTGTTATTGGAGAGCCCTCCTCCGAGACTTACTGCCGAAATGAAAAGGATTTTGCATCTTTCCAAAGAGTACAACATTGGTGATTGGTACTTTTACCAAAACCATACAGTTATCATAATTTATGGGAGTGAGTTATCTCCCTATAGGCTCCCGAGATATGTTCCCATGAGGCTTTTTGCTTTAGAATATTTCAGACAGTTCAGTCATGCAAACTTAGTTCACTTCCATGGCAAAAATAAGAAAGCACAGTTGAAAATCAGAACTCAACTAGGTCCCTTTGTTTTCAACAAAAGGGAAGAAGCCTAGAAGGATGCTAATAAAATGTTGAGAGAAGAGATGCTGTTAAAAAAAAGCTTCTACTGGTCAACATATGACCCCGAACACTTCATAAGCTTTAGGAGGATCAAAAATAAGCTCTCAGGCTATGTGGACAAGCCAATCCCTCACATAGAGCAATATGCAAATTTACCCGAATGGGTAGAAGGTTCTTTAGTTGATGAGAAAATTTCTGAAGAAGAAAAATTGGAGAAAGACGCGAAAGAAGCTGAAAAAACAATTGACCTGGAATGTGTCCCACAGGTCCGCCCCGTACAGCCACAACCAGTGGGAGCGAGCACATCAGTTGTTGCTTCACCACAACCAACTAGGGGAGCCATATTGGGAGCAGGAAAGGACAAGGAAATAGAGAATTCAGAAGGAAAGAGTACAATGGAGGAGCAGCCTCCTCTAAATCAAGAAAGAAACTCAGAACAAAGTCCCTCAACACATGCAAAAACACATGAAATTCCTGTGCTACCAACTCCACAATAGGACGAAAGAGGTAAAAAGAAGGACCAATCAGAGAGTGTAGCCACAGGTACACCAACCGAGCAGCAGGGAGAGAAAAGGCAGAGGTTAAATCCCTATGCTGAAGAAGAAATCTCAGAAGAAACACTTGGAAACTTAGGAGGGGAAGGAACTTCAGGACAACAAATCCCTCCTATTTTAGAGACATCGACCAGCTCCTTCCAGCAGGAGCGTGATAGGAAACTAGGCGGGGAGGTTTCGTCCTCCAAAAAGCAAACAGAAAGGGGTGTAGACATCAAAAGAGCCTTTACTGAAATCAAAGCTAGGAACGAACCGATAAGGTTCCAGCTTTATAATCAACTGATGAAAATGGCCCCTATAAATCAACAGAGGCTGATGGCAGCCTATGACATGGAAGCAGGAAAAATAACTTTAAGCCATTTCAGACCTACCATGCAGCAACCACAATCAGCTGCAGATTATATCAGAAATAATCTGGAAGTCCTTTCTAAGGACATACACCCTATAGACCAGATTGAGCTACATAAGCAGACAGGGGAAATGGTGTACTCAACTCTGGCAGGTAAAGCTCCGCTAGCTCATCGATTACAAAACTCCTTGTATAATACCTCTGCCGAGTTAGAGTTGGAGAAGGCCTCATCATTGGCCAAAGATAACAGGATAAAATCCCATGAGGAAATCATAATAGAGATGGGACATGACCCCAAAGATCCCAAGGGAACACAAACCTTCATCAAGAAAAAGGAAGAAGACCTAGAAGCCCTCAGAAAACAAATGAAGTTACCACCAACGCGTCATCCTCAGATAGCAGAAATAGCACAACAGAAAGAGATGGAGGACGTATACACTTTACATATGAGAATGAATCAGAGAATATTGGACAATAAGAAAGCACTGGAAGAAGCTTTGCAAGGGAAGCAACCTGACTTGTCTTTAAGGCCTCCTCCATTAACTCCAATAATCTCGGCTCCCCCTCCAGCAGGTACTACAATAGCGCCTCCACCATCTTCAACTTCAGCTACAGAGTTTTCAGCCACAACAACTACAGCAGCGACCGCACAAGAGGCCAATTTTGGCATGGAAGCCATGTTAATAGAGATTAATGTCCTCGAAGTTCAAATGACAGAAATGAGGGAAACCAAAGAAAAGCTAGCCAGAATTGAAGCTAGCTATGATAAATAAAAAATCACAGTCGCTGAAAAGACCAGGGAAATAAAGGCTCTAGAAAATAATATAAAGGCCTTGGAGAAAGACCTCACTCTCCATGCAACTCGGGCTCAAATTAAAACAATTTTATGGGATAATATTGGCAAGGGTCTCGTTGAGAAATGGACAGGAATTCAAACCGTTTTTGATCAAATAGATCTGATGGAAATAGCTCAGTATGAAACTCAAAAGGCCAGGGCATTATTGGCAGACAAGCCTGAGCTAGCCAATAAATTGATTCACTTTCTAAACACTCGTACTGGTGACCAGCTGACAGCATTGAACATTCAGAACAGAACATAAACCATTGTGAGAGTTAAAAAGGTACTAACCATGAGGAACTTTGTCTAGACAATAGAAAGAAAGTGCCAAGAAATGCAAACAGAGGTACAGGCCTTCAGACAAAGGATGGCAGATTTACAAAGCATAGGTTTACCCAGCCTAGTTACTAGCACAGGAAAATTATTAAAGCAGGAGCAGTGTGCATATAGGTTACATACATATGTACAGAATCATATCACGGCGTCATCGAGCAACACAGAAGAAATAACTCCTCTCACAGGGCAGAGTTTATACAATAAACTAGAAGATCTATTTTACATTGAGCATGAAATCAAGAATCTCTTTCCAGTCTGGCCCAATTATTATACATATACAGAAGATGACGAGACTCTATTCAAACTAAGAAAACATCATTTACCGCCAGAAGATTGGTGGCAAAGTCTGCTCCACATCCTATAGTAATTTGATTTTCTACATATTTTTCTTCTACAAGAAAATTGCATTGCATCATTTTTGCTATCAGGGAAGTCCAAAGCAAACAACAAATGGAATTGGCGCAAAGAAAGCGTTTGGAAAAATGAACAGGTGGCAGGTAACCGAGCACCCAGAATAGCTCATCAAAATGGTGCTCGTCGACCGAATTTCTCAATCCAAGAGTTAACAACAATCAGGACACCTACAGCGGCTAAATTAAACGCACTTACATTCTCAGTTATTATCATGCAAATTTTTCTTCATGAATAGTTATTAAGCATGTCAAGGTAGCTGGACACAGTTATCTCCAAATATTTTCCCAATGGGATATTTTTGTAAATAACTTCTATATATACTGCGAAGGCAGATGTATTAAGGGTTGGTTGTTTTTTATAATTTTGGGTTAATAGACTCTGAGGGAGACTCACACTGTATGCTCGGAAATTTTCTATAATCAAATATTGCTCAGGAGTATGGAGGATGAAATGTTCTATGTTTGAATGGTTGAAGATTAACTGTGAAATTCTTGTGTTGCCGCATAAATCAATAAGTACTTCTTATCTCTGTTTTCATTCATCAATTATGCTCTTAAACAACGGAAAGAAATATTAGCTTAGAATTTGTTTAAATACACTCTATGATCGATTTCCGTTGTTTCTCCATGTTTTCATCTGGCTCATATTTTCCCTAATTCATCATGTGTGACAGTTATTCATGAATTCTTAAATGCTCGTGGATACAGTTCATTAGTTCTCCCTCTTTGAAGATGTTGAGATATTCTTTTTGCCTCTCATCCCTCAGCTTCCATTTCATCTCTTTAGGCTCGAATATTGTGTTATATACAGCTACCTTGCTTCACATTTATCTTGTGACCAAGTAAACACACCAGCAGCTTAACTCCTAGACTCCACGCCCAATGGTTTGAATTTTTTTTCTCCATGCTTTGCCTCTCCACTTGAAAATATTTTCCCTCCATTTGAAACTCGATCGAGACTCAAAGAAAAACCTTTGAACTCAATAAATAGCCTAAAATCACCATCAACATAATTAAATCATAAAGAGAGAGCCCTCTCTGATTGCAGGTGGGCTAGAACCTGCAATCCAAAGAATGGTTTGTGGTTACCTCGGTCGTATCCCTACAGGAGATTAGGGACAACCTGAGTGATAACAGTATAAAGAATGTCATCCTTCCTTATTTTTGCTCAAAGATTGTTGTAAACTTTCTTTAAGTCTTATTCAGTATTTGGAGGATTGTTGTGATGATGATGAATTTATGGATGAAGAAATTTTAGAGACTCTTCATAACAATGCATTTCAACACCAAGAAGAAAGTATAACATCCCATGACATGCAACATGAAAATCAGCAGGGGTTTACTTATGAAAACCATGTTACACCCTTTGATATAAATGAGAAGATGCAACAAACTTGCCAGGATTTTGATCAAAATGGGTATGAAATGGATTGCAAACACCAATAAGAAGAACTGGAAGATAGCTTTTATAACCCTCAGGCAGAGGAAACGGTTGTTCATTTTTGTAATTCCTTGCATCAGCTTGCATCAAAGAATGATCTTTATAATGAAGAAAATTACATTGTTTGTGGGCATCATTCAGAAAAGTAGTTGGATAGCATATCAAATAAATTTTGTGTGACTGAAGATCAATTGTTGCATGAAGAACCCCTCCATTTGGGACCCGAAGGTATGATAAGACCCAATGCACAGAAGGTTGTCTGCATGGAAGCCTTTGGCAAAGTGTGCGAAGTACTAAATAGGGTCCACAATGTGAAACAAGTTGACTAGGACCTGCGCGTACCAGCAGTTCTATGGGCGTATAGGGCCACATGCAAGAACCTTATCGCAGGCATTGCCAAAGCTAGAATATGAGATGAGCGTTGTAAGCCCTCTAGTACTTGAAAAACCTAATCAACACTGGTATGGACAATGGTTTACGAAGCCTTGGAAACCAAAATCCAACAGGGAAGCCTTAGACTCCAAGAACTTGAAAGGGTACAATTAAGAAAGAAAAGCATGCTTGTGGATGTGAAAGTCAAGAAATTAGAGGACAGGATAAAGGAATATTTTCTCGCCGAAAAAAATAGGATGGTTAGGTAAGGTGCATATGATCATGCTAACAAGTTTGAGAACTATCACCGTGAATTGATTAGTCTGATGCCTTGGCTCGGACCGCATATTGCTAAGCATAGTGACGAGGGTATCGCATTGCAAATGGTGAAGTGCACAATGCTGACCATACCAATAAAAGGTGTGGATTCTCTAGGAACCATGATGAAGGACAGGATGGAACTCTACATGGATGGTGCAGCCACCTAACTAGCTGAAGGAAATATAGTCTTGGTGCTCCAAGCAGTTGAGAGGAAGCATGGGACTATAAACTACTCTACCCAAAAGCTACGCGAGGTTGAAGCTACGCATAGAAACAAAAAGTCACAAGGTCCATGACTGCACATGGGGGGCTACGCTGTTGCATGGGTTTGTTAGAAAGTGACCATTGAGGTCACTATTCATAATGGGATGCTTGACCTGAGGCCAAATGGAGCGGACAGCAGGCATTTAAGACGCGATTTATGGGAAAGATTTGGGAAAATCTGCTAGCAATAAAGCATTAATGAACCATAATGGGGGGGAATGGTTGAATTTGAATTCAAAAGGTGCTATAAAATACAAGTGGTTGCCCAGCAAACAACACTTGATCATTTGCGAATAGAGAAATTGAGGAGAGCCCTAAGTGTTGTGAGCCAAGCGTTGATTGAGCCCCTGAGTTCACGAGTGCTAGATTTTTGGACAAGTACGATGGAAACTGATTAGGATGTTATGGACATAATAGAGATTAATGCCAAGGAGGCTGCGCAGGCCCTGACCGTGGGGGATGTTCCAGAAGGTGTCGAGATTGTGGCAAAAATCTTGAAATCACCACGCATGCCAAGAACCAAGAAGGACACACAAGCAATTTCTCCCGTATGTGTGTCGCTGTGGAACCCGCTATGCAGCAAACTATCGATGGAGGAGAAGGGGAAAGTTGTGACTATAGAAACAGTTGAAGGAGAAGAAGATCTGTAGGAGCTTATCATCGTAGAAGAAGAAGATGAAAGCATAGAGGTGGATACTCAGCCTACACACTCTGCAACAAAACTACCTGCCTATGTCCCCTCACAAAAAGGGAAGGCTAAAGTTTCCAAGGACCTGGACGAGACTAAGAGCTCGCTCCAGACCCCGCTCCTCACAGATGGAATTATGTTTGAAGGCACGTACCTGTGCGCATGCCGAGCATGAAATTTGAATATTGGAACCTAGTTGACCACGAGACGTTTCCTCACCTTGAAACTAGAAACCTCGTGAAGAAGAACATCGCAAGGGAGGTGACAACATTAGAGCCACGAAAATGGTTGGGCAAAGTGGCAAAGTTTGGGCTGCTGAACCTACTTTAGGTGCCCCATTTCCATCGTGCCTTAATAACCATTTTCATCATCAGGAAACTGCTCTTCCTGGTGCATGATGGGTGTTTATGGTTGGAGGAGCCCATCCCCATCACGACATACTTGAATGATCACATCTCTTAGCTTCCATATAAAGGAGAGAATCTTGTAGCCATATAGAAAGGCAATGGCAGTGATTTGGCCACTGTGGAGGCCATGAAGAAGAAGTACAAGATGGAAAAGAAGAAGAGGGGCTACATAATATCCAACATAAAGGACAAAGTAGTACATGTGGCAACCCAAATCCTCACAAGAAAAGTTATGTGCAAGTGTTGTGCAGACGAGGTACCTACTCTGGTGGTCACACTGCCAGAGTAGTGCGTAGAGGGGCTCCAGTTTAATTGGTTTCAATTCATTTGCACATAATTTTTAGAGAATTACTACAAAGCCTAGGAATAGGGAAAATTTTTTCTTTGGGCCATGAAGTACACTTTGCTTTGGGCCACGAAGGATACTAAAAGGATATGTGACAGCAAGATCTTTTGGGTGCTCATGGAGATGAATATCTGAATGTTGATCGACTGTAAGCCACAATTTTCACCCACGATTTGCAATAGTCTATAGAGTTTTGAAGAATGTAAGGCAAACATGAATAACATATATATCAGGGCGTGCAAGGACCCAACTAAACAGTGGACAAAGCTACTCTTTGTAGCCACCGACGATGCGATTTTCAATGTCCTGGAGGCATGCCCGCTAGAATGGCGCACCCTAGACATTGCAAAAATCAAGAAGTTAGCAACGCAAAAGAAGAAAGATGATGCCAAGCTACGCATCACATAGTTGGATGAAAAAATAAGGAAGGAAACAATAATAGCTCAAGTTTATGCAATGCGAGACACAGCACAGAAAGCAGCTGAGCAGGAAAATGTTGCAGCAACACCAACAACACAGGAAGCAGCCACGAAGACAGGTGAGGGCCAAACAATGCCTTCGTAGGGGGAGGAAGCAAATGAATCAAAAACAAAAGGAGCCATGGACGCACGAACCGCATCAACACAACTAAAGTGCCAACACCGAGTAGAGTGGGCAGGGTCACAGAAGAAGGTCAAGGGCTCGAAATTGTGCATTGACCCAATCACCCTAACTAAGGGTGATCTTCATGACATTGGCGATATGGTGCATGATGTCACCAATGAGGCTCACCAAGATTTCATGTAGGAGAACCAAATTGTGTTGGGGGCCCTCAGAGCGCATTTGCTGGAATTACAGGCATGCCCTCCTCAGGTTGGTACCCTTTTGACCAACCTCACAATTGGATCCATGGCAACAGAACAGATGTTGCGCTCACGGATGACGAACACAATAGTGTTGCCAGAAGGGGCACTAGTGACATCAAATGTGGCTGACAGGAACTTGGTTAGCACGCTGAAAGGTCTCGATGTTGATCTAGCTACCCTCCCACACGAGACATTATATGTGTTGTAGGACGGGATACATGTAGAGCTGCGAGCTAGGGAGATCCACGTGCTGTATGTCCTTAATGAGTAGAAAATAAAAATGGAACAAATAAGCTTGCACCGTGACGAATTGGTGTCACAAAATCAATAATTGGTATAGGTGATAGATGATGCTTACCAAAGCATCCCAGAGCTAGCCATCCCAGTAGATATACCAGCGGAGGCGCGGATCCATAGGTTAGTAGCAGGGTTCCGCAAGGCCAGGGAGGAAATTACAAAGGTTCAGCTAGAGCTGAATCTTCATATCGTTGAGTTGCGGTTAAAGTGGAGACATCCACTCCCCCAGAAGTCAGAGAATATCGCACTAGCGCTATCACAGTGGGATTGGAGGAAATTGAAGGTGTAGTAAGAGACTGCACCAACACGTTGGAAGAATCACTTTAGGTCCTCACAACTCTACAAGAGGACCCCAACATCCAACTTTTAAAGACAGAGGCATGAGAACTCCAATAGAAGTATGACAATGTCCAAGGAACTGCATCAATGGTGGTCCTCACCCAGAGGCTTGCATGGATGCAGCAGACTAAATTAGTGAAGGAGCAGGTGGACGCACCACGACATAAGGAAGCAGTCCTAAAAGCATGTGCCTAGCCTTGGATTAGTGAGGCCTTGACCATCATGGTAGACATTGAAAGCAAGCTCACACACATACAGGGGATGCACACATTGATGCAGAGAAGCACTCCCAACATAGAGGTCTCAGAACAACGTATGCAGCAGATGCAGCAAACAGGAGCTTAGTGCGTTGCTAACCTCCATGCAGTTCGAGAACAGTTAGAGGGACTCTGTGCAAATATTTCCATGCTAACAAAGTGACTCGAGAGTGAGTCACAATGCTTGTGTTGGGGGCATGTTGGGGATGGAGTCCCCTCAAGGCATGTTTTGGTGCTCAAAGCCAAAGTTTTGAATGAAGCTTGTAGTAAAGCTCCGCGAATTATAGGCACAGGGCACAAAAGTATGATAGAGTCACAAGGTTGTCTGCCCTAGTTTTGTAATGTAATGTCTATTGGATAGACCTACCCATGGTCCTTGTACCATGGGATTGTATAAATAGAGCAAGGCTCTAAGTGTAAAAAGGAGATAGATAATGGAAGAGAAGTATGAGAAGTCTAAGTGACTGAGTCACAAGTAGAGTGTGTCTTTGGGTCATAGAGTAGGAGAAGGCTCTGCAGCTGAGTGTATAGAGGCCTAGTAGCCCACAGTCGAGTGTGTGGACCCTTGCAGCTGAGTACACAAGTGAAAGTCGAGACAATAACTAAGGAAGGAACTAATAAGGGGAAGCTTTGTTATAATTCTATGTACATGTTCTTGGGTTAATGAATGACTGATATAATTTGCAAATATATGGTTTATTTACTACACACACCTGTATGAATGGTTTATATTGTTAAGTATGCTTAAAGAACTCAAGTAGGCAAATATAATCATCTAACATTGGAATATGAGTAAGGTCTTGGGAAATAACATAGAGCACGGTGTTGAGCCCCTAGGTAGGGCTGCACGAAGGTAGTATATCAAGATGCGAAGTATGGGAAATTGCGTGAAGCAACCGACGCGCAGGGTGAAACCGCAGACCACTTGAACTCATCAAACATTTCTAGGGTGCAGAGACCTAGTTCTAGCACCCTCCCATACAACTTTAGGTGAGACCTCAATCTGTGCTCCATGGACTGTTGTCGAAAGGGCCAATAGTACCAGGATTTGTTTGGCTAACTTAACTCTAAACCTGGGTCAGGCCCCAATAATTCAACACAAAATTTTCTTCGCTTTTCTTTTTAATATTTTAAAATTCTTGTAATTAAAAATAAGAACCTTCAAATATTGTTGTGTTCTCCTTTAAGTAGGCCTTTTCAGCTAATTTAATTTTATTTAATTCTTTGTTGGGTGCAAGTTTTTGTCAAAGACTCTGCATTTTGAGGAGTGGAGTGTGTAGAGATGGCAAAGTTCAATTCATCGTGCAGTCTTTAGGGGCTTTGGGGTGGGTCAAAATCCCGTTAATTTTTAACAAGTTTGGTGTATTAGTCCATTGTTTTGTCGAAACCATGGTATGTGGACCATGGTATTTTACTAACGGAGTCTATATAAATAAGATGCAATACTTTCTCAAAACTAAGCTAAGCATAAATAAGATTCATAATTGATCATATTTTCTGAGTCAGTATTTATGGGAAGGCTCCGCAGCTGAGTGCTTGGAGGCCTTGAAGATTCTGTAAATGAGTGCGCAAACCCCCTGCAGCTGGGTGTTTAGGTTAGAGAAGAGTATGTATTGGATATCCTTTTTAATAAAGAAGAAGTTTTGGCGAAGTATTATGCATCTTTCTGTGTTCATTATCCATTGTTTTAAATATCGTCATGCATGCTTTTTACTGAATTATGCAGAAAAATACATGTTATACTATTCTTTTTTATGGTTATGCATTAAGTACAAATGTGTGAAGTTAACCATGAACAATAAGTTATTCATGTACGGTAATTTGTAAATAGATAGAATACATAAGTAAATATTGGGGCTCCATAGCGTGGATATCCCTCTCATTGTAAAAAATTGGTTTTTCAACCTCCCATAAGCACTTCGTCTGAGACTACGATTTTCTTGCAGGTTGTTGTCAAAATGGCTAGTGGTTGAAGGGTTTTTTTGGTGCACAATACACTCTGAACCTAGGTCAAGGCCCTTAAACCAACAAATGGTTCTATTGCTAGGACAAGGATCTTCTTAAGGGATATGTTTTGACCTCCATTGAAGAAATAAATCCAGGAGTGGGTTGAATAGAAAGAAAGAGTAATTTGTGGAAAAAGAGAATAGAAACCCTTGATTATGACTTGAAGACTGGTTGCATAATCATATCTTCGAAGATCATTACAAAATATTCTTTGGTTTATTTGACATTCAATCGTACGAATGGGTATCTAAGTTGACCAAGCATAAGACTTTTTTCAAGAACAACAAACCTAAGGGCTCGAATTCTCAATTGGTAGAACGACTCAAGAATGTAAGTAACAATATCTCAAGGGATCTTGATTTCTAGATCGAGAGAATTTTTGGAGGATTCAACACTAAGCTAGCAATAGATGCAGTTGTATATTATAGCGAAGATGAACAAATTTTTTTCAAAGGACCACGACTTAAGTTCTTACAATATTTTGATCTCTAGATTAAGATGTTGTTGTGTGAAAATGGGATTCTATGAGTGTAGTGACATTAATTTTTGGACGAAGAGGAAGTAATTTTGAACTAGGTTCTATGCAAGGTGGAAAATGATATAGATAAAATATGAAGAATTTTAATGAATCTAAATTTTAGAGTGAAGAAGAAAAAGGTAACCCTACAACCCCATGACATTCCTGCTCCCTTCGTGAAGGCAAATTGAAGTTAGGAGGTGAGAGAAATTGGGGCGTCTTTGGGATTCACCATCCATCCACCCGCTTTACACCACATCCCACTCCCCATAATTCCCCTACACCCCCACCCCCTCGCTCTCCACCTATCCCCCTGAGAAGGGAAATGATTGATGACATTAAGCTACCTATATTGAAAGGACTTGGATCAAAGGACCCTAACTAGTTTTGGTTAGTAGCTAATGCAGTATGTTCAATAAGACAAAGCACTAGTTACAATGTAAATAAGGCACAACTCATAAAATCACTACGAGAAAGAGCGCTAACATGGTATATGAAATACTTAGTGATTAATCTAATTGCCTCGTTTGATGAAATTAAGAAAGAATTGGTATCAAAATTCAAGAAGCCAAAATCAGAATCACAGTGCATCACAGTGCTAAAAGAAATCAAAGAGGAAGAAACTAAATCTATGTGGGAGTTGGATCAATGATTCAAGGTGTTAATGGGACAAGTAAGATTTATCCTACCTCCAGAACAACATCAAAAATGGTTCATATTCATGCTACTATTGCATATTAGCTTACCTTTAACATAACAGAAGATCAAGACTCAAGATGAAGCATTGGAGATTACCATGAAACTTGAAGTTTTGTCAATTAGAGATACTCATGTAGGATTACAATAAATATAGAGTGATCTAGCCAATTTGACCTTGGAATCGCAATACCTTAGGAAAGGTAAATAGACCATATCAGAAGTATGGTGTACAAAATGCAAAGAAAAGGGTCATTATAAGGATCAATGCCCTATGTTTAGAGATTATTTGGTAAGTGGGACATCTAATTTAGTAAACCGAGGTCTATGGTGTGATATCTGTAGAATGAGAGGTCGACATCACTCTAAATATTTCTACCTATTACAAAAGTATGCACAGGCCCTGAAGTAGCTATTTTATAACTTTTGTAGATCAGTAGGTCATGATGACAAAAAAAATTGAAGTTATGACTTGATGATGGAGCGCATTGTTGATTCTTATAGACTGCAATTTGAAGGACATATACACAAGGAGTCAGACCAGCAAGTTGTTCGAGGAGTATTTCAAGGATGAGGATGAGGATTAGGATGAGGAGCTCATCGAGGACATGTCCATATTATCTGCTACAACTGTAGACATGTAGGACAGTTCTCAAGAGACTGTCAGAACCCTATGACAACCTCTAGCTACTATAAGTCTTTTGATCATGTGATAGAAGAATGCCCCATCCTTATTGTGAAGATGCAAGAGAAAAAAAACAAGTAGCCTATAAAAAATATTCAAATGATGACTTCTAAGCCAAGGGAGTACTATTCATGCATTGTCATTGTAACAAGAAGTAGGATTGCGACTGGAAATGATAAATCTAATGGGAAAAAGGAAGTTGAAGCTACACCGTTAAGAAAAATACTAAAAATGATCATGCATTTGATATCCTAAAGGAAAAGAAAGTATTTGTTAAGGCAAGGTGAATTTTTATGGATGATGAGGCCTTGACGTGTACCACGTAGCCAACTCAGAAGGATAACTGCAATATAGTATCAATTGTGATAGAAGATGTGGATCTGAATATTTTGAATTCTTTTCTACAAACTTGCATGAAGTTGTGTTTACATTAGAAGGTTGTAGAGGGATTGTAGGAATTGATAGAATCTTGTGCTCCTGAAGAACAACTGTAGATTGAGATGCACAGAGTGAATAATCTACATAGACACAATAAGTGGAGTGGAAAGGAAATGAGGCTTACAATGCAGATTGGGGAATACAACATGGATTAAGTTATCTTGGATCTAGGATCTAATGCCAATGTATTTTCGAAGAAAACTTTGGAATTGATTAGTAAGCCAAAGCTACAAGGGTTGACTATCCAACTAAATACCAGGCTAAAGCAACATGTAGCTGATATTAGGAATGAAAGGTCTCGTACTTTAGTCATGGCAGAGAATTCCTCTAAAACTAAGCATCATCTCTATTTGGAAAACGCCTCAACTGTTGAAAGGGAAGAACATCATCATAGGAGGAAGATTAGAGAGGTTCTTAAGATTATGAAACATCCACATAATCTTAATAGGGACAATGGTATCGAGATCAACGCTGAAGGAAAATGTAGCTAATATTAGGAATGAAAGGTCTCGTACGTGGCAGAGCATTCCTCTAAAACCAAGCATCATCTATGTTTGGAAGATACCTCAATTGTCGCAAGGCAAGAAAATCATCATAGGTGGAAGATTAGAGAGCCTCTTGAGATTATGATACATCCACATAATTTCAAGAGCGACAATGGTATCGAGATTAGTGCTGAAGGAACATGTAGCTGATATTAGGAATGAAAGGTCTCATACTTCGGCCTTGGTAGAGCATTCATCTAAAACTAAGCATCATCTCGTTTGGAAAACACCTCAATTGTCGCAAGGGAAGAACATCATCATAGGTAGAAGATTAGAGAGGCTCTTGAGGTTATGAAACATCCACATAATCTCAATAGGGACAATGGTATCGAGATCAGTGCTGAAGGAACATGTAGCAGATAATAGGATTGAAAGGTCTCGTACTTCAGCTCTGGCAAAGCATTCCTCTAAAACTAAGCATCATCTCTGTTTGGAAAACACCTCAGCTGTCGCAAGGGAAGAACATCATCATAGGTGGAATATTAGAGAGGCTCTTGAGATTATTAAAAATACACATAATATCACCAGTTACAATGGTATTGAGATCAGCGGTAGCTAGTTTCGCTTAATCAGAAAAATTAAGACCACCAAAACATCCTAGGTTTAACACTCAGTAGGTAGCTATCTCCCTTCCCTATCAATCTTAGGTTAAAAATTCATTTTATTACTTTCATTACTATTATTTTTACTCTTAATAATCAATTTCAGGATAATAATAATTAATA